>VCII01000326.1:0-155000 GCA_006030095.1 Triplophysa siluroides | reverse complement strand
AGGTAATGAAGAATGTCTTACCAAAAACAAATCTGATGCTTCCAGAAGTGACCACCAAATGAAGTCATTACTGAAGGCATAAGATCAATCAAGGCATTATATTTCACGTATTCTAACTGCTTATTTGGTCACGGTGCTGAATTTCAGTTGTCAATACATCACGTCAGCATCACGTACTGCTTCTGCATCTGAATATGCAGCAGTGAGAATAAAGCTCTGTTCCAGACATGAGAAAACTCTCTTCTCTATGGCTCTTAGTAATATGTTCAAATAAAAGCCTTCTGAGGTCTGAGGTCATTTAAACTGGGATGTTCTCAACTTCCCTGTGGGTTTCATTTTACGCCAACCAATGAATTAATGTTGGCGTGCGGCTTCAGCACTAAAGATGACAATTGTATTGTACATGTGTAAACTGAAAGACCAAATCTAGTTTTCATGCTTTGATAATGAAGTGATAGATGACCTGGATGTGCATGACAACACTTCTTCCTCTGGTCACCGTGTCTTATTGTGCTTTAGGCGCACTGCCGGCAGATCCACGCGTGAACGTCATTGCACATTTACCGCATCATAGAATGGAAAAAGGCCATCCCGCCTGGAGTCTGACCTTTTAAGCAACGGAGAGACCTCAAGCCACTTTATTTATCAGTCCGTCCTCACTCAAACCTCGAGAACATCTTTAGCTGGAAACAAGCGAACGTACTGCATGTCTGCTGCTGATGGATCACTTGTATTCATCAGCTGATGTCATCGATCCATTCATTATCTCACACACAAACACAAACTCTGTGCGCAGCTTTCAGGTGAAATGTAAAGCAGACACACTATAGAACAAGAGTAGTATAGAGCGCTATAGAGTCAAATGTCCACTGACGTAAAGAGAAGAAAGACACGGGTCACAGTCTATTAGAACCGTCTTTATCAAGCCCTTACATTCTGATCGTCTCAATGATGTGTCTGCACCCAGGGCTGTGTCTGCTCTAGTTCATCTGGCTAAATCCCGGCATAGATGGACGGCGTAACGCTGTTTCCTTCCACTGTAATGAACCGAGCATAAGACGTCCGATGATGGGCGCTGACATGTTACACAAAAACCTCCGTTTGGAGCCTGGGCCTGCGCAGAAGGAATCATCAGTGGAGCCAGGAGGCGGAGCCAAGGAATCAAACTCGCACCCACCCCCTGAACTTCTCATCTGACTGCCCTATACCCAAGGGCTTGCTAAACTACAACTAACGACTTCATCCTTAGAAACGGAAAATGAATAGTTGGTTACATCTTCAATCTCCTCTCCAACCTCCGACAGTCAGCTCAGAGAAGATGTCAATCACAACTGTCAATCATAACAGTTTTTATAGCATCAAATGACTAGCTAAACGTATCACAAAAACGAACAATTGAACATATCAGCGTGACAACAACTACCTTAAATGATCAAAACCATCGTTGGGAAAATGTTCTTGGAAGTCTAATTCCTTTTTTTATTTTGACTCAAGTCCCATTCGTTTACAAGGAGAGGGCGGGGCTTATGACCTGTACTGCAGCCAGCCACCAGGGGGCGATCAAAGAGCCCGCAGCTTCACTTTTCAGGACGTGTGAGGCACACCCCTTAAATCCCAACAACATTCCCATTCTGAATTTAACATTAGATGTAAAGTGTACTTCAAGAACAGCTCACATTCCTCCTCCTGTAGTCTTCTGTGTGCACTCATAAAGTCTCTTCATAAGTCTCCCTCGATGGATGACTCTGGGATTGTTGTATCATTATCAATCATCCAAGGAGAAAACAAAGCAGCGAATGATAAGAGCAAAGGCTCAGCAAATGAGAGACACTGCCGGCCAATCACCTTCACTGTCTTAAAACCCCATCATTAAACTTGACAGTATTGAAGACAGTGATATAAAGAGTCACGGGCTGTTCTGGGGTTTATGTAACTCGTTCAGGTCAATGAACCGCCTTCTCATTGTGTCAGTATGAAAGGAACAGAGGAGGTTAAAGAACAACACATTACAGCCTTCATCGCTCACATTTGTCCACCGCTCAAGAGCACTCAGTCTCTATCATGTGTACAGTATGTGGTCAGCTGACAAATAAACCTCACATGTGTCCTATGCTGTAACATGGCAAACATTTAGAATAAAAAGTAAGAATGAAGGTACATATCTTCTAGATAGTTTTTGTATTACATTATAAATGTTTTTCTCTAATGCGCATTGCTTATAATTGATCTAAACCTTTCATTCAATACTTTTTTTGCAACCTTCCGAGTCTTCACCTCTAATGCCGGATGAGTTTGGTGAACAGCTGACAAGAGATCACAGACAATTCCTTCATCCAGAATCCCCCCAGACCTTCAGAGTTCCAGCTCGTCTTCGGTTCTCTCCACACATTTCCTATAGGCTTCAGGTGGGGGAACTGGGACGGCCATGACAGAAGCTTGGTCTTGTGTTCAGAGACACATTTTCCTTTGATTTTGCCCTGTGGAGGATCCAAACTTGGCCCATTATGTGCCTCTTATTTTTTATTTTCAACTGACCAAAGAACATTTGAAAAGTAACGGGCACCACTGGAACTTCAAGTGGGACGGGCTCTTTGGTCAGACAAAAAATGACTCAAGATGGGTTTGCTGCACACAGGGATAATGTGTCAAATAGAATCTACTGCTGTATCTTTCCTAACAAGGATAACAAGACACAGGTGAATATAATTGAGCTTAATGAGTCCAGACAAAGGATTATGGGAACTGTAGTCCACGGTGAACGGCTTGACGAGTGCCCTCTAGTGGATGACAAGCTGGTCATGGTAACAATGTCATAGGTAACCCATTTTTACCTAAATTCCAAATTCTAGGTGTAAAGTGAATCATGGGGGTGTGAAGTGTCCATCAGTTGTACCCTTCAAAATCGTTCATTCTGAAGGGCCCTCTGGAGTGGCCAGTTATGAGCACTTGGTTTGCAACGACCCTTCAATATGGCGGCCATGATTGTTTTAGCTTTGAAGTGCCCTCCAGAGGCTGATATATCCCCATTTGGAACACACTGTAAATGATTGTAATACCTTGCTCTGCTGGCCGCGACAGCTCCCCCCGGAGGCCCGGTTCTGACAACACTGCACTCATATAAACTTTCAAATGTTGTTTATGACATATAAGGATCTGATGGTTTATGTTTCAGTGCACTGGAGGGATTTTGTTAATGACACAGCCCTGAAAATGCCCAACTCCCTGATCAGGGCTGTGACTACAATGCACAAAAACTACAAAACAAACTGGTTGACAAACACACAAGAAATGCTGCAAAATACAAAATGGTGGACAAACAAGCAGACAACAATTCTCTTTCCTACTTTCTTCCTCTTATAACATTATACAAAATTCAAGTATTGATCAAACCATTTCAGTCAATCACCCAAGAGAGCACTTCAAACGTTGACGGTCCATTCACAATATGATAAGAACGCCAACAGATGATAACAACAGCATTGTGTTTAGTGTTCTCTCTCTGAAGCCTGAAGGTGTGCTCGTGGTTGAGCATTTCTCTTGCTGAATAATAAAAAGCACTCTCTGAAAGAGAGCTGTGAACGCTGACATTCTCTTACAGTTCAAATGACTTTTAAATCTGGACTTTTACAGTAATCCTTATGGTTTCTATATTGCTGTGTCAGTGCTGAATTGCGTCAACAAACATGGTGAGAGAACACAATAATTGTTGGAAAAGATCAGCTTTAAAGTTTGATCAAACGTGTGTCAGTCCACAGATGTGAGCAAACTCAATATATTGACATAATAAAAGCAGTCAGCAATGAAGAGTGTCTTACCTCCGTGTACGAATCCGAGCAGGGTACAATCTGACGGGCCGATGAGATGAATCAGACTCGACTGACTAAATCCAACGGTGTAGGGCTCTAAACACACACACACACACACACATGAGCCATCATAAACTTCTTTAACATCCCTCTCACACTTTCATCTGAGGACGTACCTTTAGTGTGTCTCTCTGAGCAGCATTAAAACAAAATAACATCCAGTCAGAGGGACACAAGTGACTGATGAACAAAAGTCCCAACACAACCAGCGACAAAACCAGAACATACCACAGCAATAGAGACGCATCATCACCTGAAACCACGCCCACTGGGGGAAACCAATCCAACCCTTTCCATTGGCTTTCTATTGCATGGGAAGAAGCCTTCTTGACATTTCTGACTTATAACTTTGAGTTTGTGGTTTCAGAACAGCTGATTTGAGTTAGTTCTCGTCTCTGGGTACACTTACCTTGAGCACTTGCACCACGACTACGACAAGCCATGATCAATGATCAATTCACCATGGCAACGGCACCAAAGAAAGCAACATGGCGGCAGAAAGCGCTTGAGAGCCAGACAGCATACTGATGTGCTTTAATGTGTAAATGACTTCAGTTTCAATTGACCAGAAGATAAATGTACCAATAAACAGACACATTAATCAGTACATGAATGAAACAACAGAAATAATCCTCATGTTCTCAGTGCTCTAGTGAGGCGTGTGAGATGGTGGAAAGGACACTTGTTAGTGTGTAAAAATCATCGGATCGAACCCTGCTCGGAGAAGTTTTGGGTAACAGTGACTGCACGTCTAAATGAATTGTTTATTCACTGTAAAGAAAAGTTTGAATATAAATGCTCGGGGAAATGACAAAACTCCACTCGGGTCCTAAATCCCTCCCCTGAAATGGAAGAACATCCCTATGAAGGACTGCAGCGTCTTCACATACAGGATCCTCTATAAAAAGCACATGTGACATCAGTGTGTCATGCATGACTGTATTAATGAATGAAGGAATGAGGTACACCGCTCGCGCTTTAAGATGGAAAGAAACTCTGGGTAAAGAAAAGCTGCTCTGACCAGGTTATGTTGACAGAGTAAGTTACTATGGTTACTGACCCGGAGTATAAGTGACCTCTCCTCTAGAAACGGGCTTGAGTTATTCGGCTTTGACATACCTCACAGAACCTCCTTTCTGAAACGGAGCCAAGGTGAACAGTAAACAAGCTAAAAAACAGCGTTTAAGGAGCCAAAAGCGGAGCGCAACGTATCATATGGTCATTTTTTTACTAAAACGATGGTGTTGGAAAGCTGTTAGCTATATTAGCTCATATTAGTACTCGCAAACATAAGGTTCCTGCATAGCTGTCTGATTTATCCACATTCTAACAAGTTCCACACTGTCAACATGCTACAGCTTAGCCTACAGAAATATAATATATAAACTGACATTAAGATATTTGACTAACAGTGGCAGACTGTGTACTGCACGTGACGTTCTGAGTGTGTCATGGTCCCACAGTTACTCATTCTACCTGCTGATGCTGAAGGTCTTATAGCCGGTGTCCAATTTTGTCTCCTTATAGTCTGGCCTTTACAGTTCGGTAGCTCATAAAACTTACTTCTGTTTATTTGAGCTTGTTTGCTGTACTCCTTGTCTCACAGCAGGATTTAGGCATTGTTCTGTTTTTGATATAAGTCAGAAATGACAAGGAGGCATCTTCCCGCATCCTGCAATAGAAAATCACTGGAGAGAGTTTGACTGTTTCCCCTCGGTATGGGCGTGGCCTAAATGTCTCTATACTACATTTACTATGGACATGATATTATAGAAATTGAGTAACATATCTTTTCACATACTACTGTAAGAGCACCAGGGTAAATCACCCACAAATGACCATTCTGTCATGAATGACTCCCCCCCAAACCTGTATTTCTTTGTTCTCCTGAAGACGTAGGAAGATATTAGGAAAAAAGACATCATTGACTACCAGAAATCTCACTAAGATAAGCTAACATTTGACTCAATATCTTTCTTTGTGTTCAATACAGGTTTGGAGCAACTTGGAAGTGAACAGACGATGACTGCATTGTCATTTTTGGGTGGACTATCCCTTTATCATATCTTAGGGTACCAGGGTATGTAAAGAAAGTGACGTGTGTTCAGTTCATTGATGTTTTCAGTTACCTGGAAGGGACACAGGTGTGATGACATCACCGTTCCTCTCTTTTTTCTCCAGTCGCTCCAGTTTTTGAGCCTCATATCTCTTTTTACTTGATTCCTCCTGTTCTGCACTGGAGTACTGAACAAACACATGACTGTCCATGAACATCAGTCAACACAACACAACAGATTCACTGGAGGGTTATTCTGAGAATATTATATTTTAAAATATTATCCTGCAGAACTCACAGAATGATATGTACAGAAACACATTGCATTTGTGACCCTGGACAACAAAACCAGTCTTAAGGGTCAATTTTTCATAATGGACATTTTGACATCAAGTAAAAGCTGAATAAATAAGCTTTCCATTAGGGATGTAACAATATCAAAATCTCACTGTATGATAATACCTCGCTATTTTGCGATATTTAAAATGGCAAATGATGAGTTGGAAACGTGGCATAAGCGTCCGCTTTCTTGATCCTCCAATCATAACTGTAGAGGTGTGAGTTATAGTATGAGATGGGTCAAATGACCTAAAAATGCCTTTTATCAACGAAAACCATTGCACCAGATGGACTTGACACAGGGAACATCTATCGTTGTTTCTAACCTTCTTTATGTTAGGCCCGGAAGACCTATCGTTTCATTCAGTCATGTGACCACCATAATATTGAGACTATTTTGCTATTGCGATAACACCATATCAATAATACTGTCCATTGATGTTTGATTTGTTGGGATAGGATGATATTTGGCAGAGATACAACTATTTCAAAATCTTGAATCCGAGGGTGCAAAAAAGGGCCTTTAAAGTTGTCCAAATGAAGTCCTTAGCATAGCATATTACGCACAATATATATATTTACGGTAGGAAATGTACAAAATACCTTCATGGAACAAGATGTTTACTTAATAAAAGTGTGCTCTCTGTGCTCATATTCCTGCACTTCTGCAAGCCAAAGATGTCCTTCATTCCCTGTGGCTCTTGTGAATATGTATGTTATGTTAATGAGTTCTAAGCCGTTATAAAATACCTGATGTGACCGCCATGTATAAAAACTGGAAAAACTGTTTTATAAAAGCAATAAACCCCATGAAGCAGTGTGTTACAAGCATATTACTTCATTTCTTTATTCAGCGCATGTTTTAAATGTGGTGTCAAAGCACAACCCAGATCAAAAGTGTCATGTGATGCTGGATAGATGCAGTCTGACCTGGATAGGTGGAACTTCGATGACGTTGTTGACATTCTGAAGAGAGAGAGGCACATACCACAGTGTTGCCTTGTTGGTCACTTTTTTGCCTCCTACAAATGAAATATACAGTAAGCATATGTGATCAATACATTAGATACGAGCGAGCGTCTCTCCTGACATACAGTGCCGCTAAGTTTCTGGTGTTGTCATGGCGACTTCAGCATCTCATAATGGAGCTGGTTTCTTCTCTAAAGAGCAAGTGGTGCTATTTTGGGTAAGCTGTGTTTATAAAACACCAGAGAGATTTTAGAAAGGAAAAGCGTTGACTAGAGCAGCATAAGAGATGAGATAGAGAGAGAGGAGAGAGAGCAGTTGAGAGACAATAGAGAGAGAGAGATTGAGAGAGAGTGAGTGAGAGAGAGAGAGAGACATGTTAACATATAACAAAAGACACACAATAAGTACAAACATTAGAGTGAATGAAACTAAGGTGCTGAGTAAGGCATACATATAGAATAAAGTATATGTAAGTAGACAATGAGATATGGAAATGTCAAAAGTAGAGTTGGGGCAGAAAAGCTAAAGTCAAGAGTGTGTCTGTGCAGTGGTTGTAGCAGAAGAAGGCAGCAGTTTGTTGTCTCATACAGAACAACATTCAGTCAAGGAAACATATTTGAAAGACAACGACAAATAACACCTCTGCAGTCATCACTGTGGATGAACTGTACACTTTCTGTGACTGAATGATTTAAGTGAGATGACTTGAGTTTGTTTCTAAAGCCCAAAGCAGTTTCTCTTCCTTTTGTGAGCACAAAACAAATCATTGGAGACTGAACTCTACCCATTCAGCAGAAAGACGAGCATTTGATCTGACAGACTGCTTTTGGGAATACTATTTGCATTTTACACTCTGTTGAAGTCATCCAGACCAGCCGGTTGCTATGGTAACCGTGCAGGGATCCTGCCTCCGCCGCGGCGACAGAACGGCTCCTCTAATTGGTTTCCACACAGCGGGATATTTACATGTTTCCTCTTTCTCTCTCTTCTTTCTCTCAATTACATTTTTTTTTTCAATTTCAAGGTACATTATTGGCATGATTGCATGTTCTTACAATATTGCCAAAGCATTGAACATATAATAAAAAAGACATACAATAAGTACAAACATGAGAGTAAACTTAAAAGAGAGAGTCTCTCATCCATGTAGATATATTTCATTATCACTTTAAAGCTGAATTTATTAGCAGCTGATTCCACTCTAGATTCATTATTAAAGGCTCTTTCATCTCATCGTGTCAGCTGTACGAGGGATAAAAAGTATAAACATTATTCTTCACTAGCATAAGAACTTAAAAAATTTTGCATTTCAAGCTTTGCTTCAATGTCATCGATTCTTTGACGATTTTGTGACAATTCAATTCTTTTGATCTACGAGTTTGTTGTATAACAATGAGCCGTTCACACTGTGACAATGACTATATAGTTATTAACAACAACACTGTAAGCTTGCGCGCTGCAGTGTTGCAGTCACACAAATGCATTTAGATGAGCTGCTGTTGCTTTACATTTTCAATGGCAAACGTTTTCCTGGAAGTTTTCTCTCTGAAGCTCGTGGTCGGGGTGTTAGGCTTTTATCTCCCCTGCCTGCTTGTTTAGACTTGTACTGTATAAATATCCTATCAATCATCACTTCTTGACCGCTGCCGTCTTTAATTCAAACATTAAACCAGAGGAGAGACAGATAGAGATGGAGGGTTGAGATATTCCATGCGTGTTGCTGTCAGATGTTTCATGGTGAGATTGTGCAGTTGTGTTTACAGATGAATGTTGTATGTTGCGTTTAGAGATTTTTTTCTGAATAAGACTGTGTGCTAAACGTGTCTTTATAAACTCGAGTGTTAATGGGGTCAAGAGAGCTCTCTTATTGTGTGTAAAGGATACTGTATTAATAAATGTTCACTATAATATCACATGGCCTCTTGTACTTGTCATTTATGAGACAGAGAGAGAGAATGTGTGTTCTTACATGAGACTCTGAGTGTACTGTGTTTATAGACCGTTTCATCGGACGTGCCCCAGACCCCCAGTAAACTTCCGGTTTGTGTTTTGCTTGTTTCTAATGATAACTATTTATATGTTATTTAATGTATGTTCATATTCCATTCCATTCCATTTTCTACCGCTTGTCCGAACTACCTCGGGTCACGGGGAGCCTGCGCCTATCTCAGGAGTCATCGGGCATCAAGGCAGGATACACCCTGGATGGAGTGCCAACCCATCGCAGGGCACACACACTCACTCATTCACTCACGCACTCACACCCTACGGACAATTTTTCCAGAGATGCCAATCAACCTACCATGCATGTCTTTACCGGAGTACCCGGAGGAAACCCCCAAGGCACGGGGAGAACATGCAAACTCCACACACACAAGTCGGAAGCGGGAATCGAACCCCCAACCCTGGAGGTGTGAGGCGAACGTGCTAACCACTAAGCGTATGTTCATATTAATTTGTTTTATTATTTTATTGTATAATAATTGTATTAAAAAATGTGTTGGATGAGCCCTGTAGTTCGGTGTCATTTAAAGAAACAGTACGGTACACTGACATCTAGCGGTTGAGCTTGGTCTCGCAGTCTAAAGTTAAAATATTGGAGAGATGAGTTTAGCCAAGTAAGGCTTCTTCTTGATTACTTTTGATTGTTATCAGAAATAATCTACAGGCCTCTATTGTTGTATATTGTATATATATATACTGTGTGTGTGCGTGGCTGCGTGTTAACTAATTTTCTGCAAACAAATGCAAATAAGAGAAACAATACTTTCATTTGGATTCCATCATGGATCATTTGACAAAAAAGTGTTTTTTTTCCACAGTGTATGAGTTTATAGTCATTTGTTTTGCTTTTAAGAAGTAAGAATAGTCAGTAGTGGTGTATGAAGTTGCTCACGTTTCTTTGGTCACAGATGGTGTAGCTACACTAGCAGAACATTCAGGAATACACCACTGCTATATATCCAGCAAATCATCGATTTCTTTCTCTAAAAAGTGTGAAGTTTCCAACAACATATTTTTGTGATGTCAGTATGAAGATGTGTGTGTGTGTGGGGGGGGTGGCGGAGGCTGTTCCGCTGATGATGTCATCACTGAGGCCCCTGCACTGAGAGGAAGGAGACCCCTGAGGAGTGTGAGAGAGACCATGCTGACATGATTGACCCTGACGGGGTGTGTGTGTGTGTGTGTGTTCTCTCTTCTAGAGAAGAGTCACGTTATGGCCTTAAGTTCACAAATCTACACAAACATGAAAAAGGCCTCTGAGCTTTCCGCTGATGCTGTATGATGGATGGGTGTTGAAAATCATTCTTTTGCTTTGTCAACAGATTGTATTAAATGTAGTTATTATTGTGTGTTGTGTACATCTTCTTTGCTATCATTAAAGTACAGTTCATATCATTCCCGGTCTCTTCTTTAGATATCAGCATCCACACCGACTGTTAAAGAATAAAACAGAAGAAGAAGTAAAAGAAGATGAAAGGTGTGTGTGAGACTGTTCTTGCGTCTGCAGACGGCTTCTCTCTGCGGGTCTCTCTCTGTAACCGCCGCTGCCTGTGTTGCTGGAGCGTGATGTTAAGATAAAGTGACAGAAGCACATAAAGTCTGCCCTCATTCCCCACGGCTCCGCACGAGCCTTTAAAGACACACAACACGCTTCACGTGGAGAGAGAGAGAAACAACAGAATGTTACCCCGTGATGTACACCGCATGCATACAGATGAGAAATACAGGAAAGGCTTTACCACCTGAGATCTATGATGCGCATCAGAATTAAGATCAAGTAAACATCTGCATTCTGTGTATATTTTCATGGCTGTGTTGTTGATTTATAAACGGAATAATGCTGTGTAATGATATTATTATTCCTGTCAGGTGCAGAATAAGACGACGTCATCTGTATATACACAGTTATGAGTTCAAAGGGCGCCGGGTCAGTTTCCTCCAAGGCCCCTCCCACAATGGTTCATCTCTTCTTTCCCTCAGCGGCGCAGTCACAGTTATAGAAAGTGAAGGTTAAGATGACCACGAACATTAAAAGAGTTCCCGCTCTGTGTCTGAACAGGGTTTATAGAAGTCTAATATTATCTACACAGCGAAAAATCAACAATGGACCAAATCAAGGCGTATGAAACACACGTCTGTCAAAAGAACTGCATCACATAAATAAAAAATGATTTCTCAGCATAAATCACCCCTGTGACGCATCAAATCATCAAGCAAAAGATTCAGAAAATGAAATTTAAATGTGCTGCTATTTAGTTAATAAGCTGAATAAGTTAAAGTATCATAAAACATATGTTGCCATATGTTGGGTCTCCACAGAGGCCTCGTATAGGCTATGAAGCTCATATATTAAACTTAGATTTGTTGTTGGGTTCTCTGTAGCAAACCGCATGGCCCAACCGTGAAGCCCAGGACCCCCTCAGGCTCGTGGTAACCATCCCTGTGTATACATCAAGCAGATGATTCTGAACATGTGTCCAGACGTTAAACCTTTGAGTGTTTTTGTTATTGACAGAAAGTTTCTGTCATCCAGTCACTGATGTGTGTGAAATATAGTCCTGCTTCATAGTTCAGTCTTCACATGCACTCACATCCTCACACACTACACGGATCCCTCGCCCACGCCGCCTGTCACATCACAGCCCTGTTGCTGTGGTAACAACACATGTGCCTTGGGATTTACTCTTTTCTTTTGGTCCTACACTTTCTTCTGCCCACCCTGCGTCTTCTTCATTTGCATTTGCTTTTAATCTTTCATTCACTGTCCCAAACAAAGCAATCTCATGAGGCTCGTTTCTGTGTTCTGGGATGAAACAGAACATCCCTTCTTCTTTAGCTCTCTATACTTTAGTGTCACATGACTTCATTGTGCTACAGCGCCATCCTGTGATCAGTTCAGAGAAGTACGCTCTGATTGATTCATGATTATTTGGCCAGATAAACTGAGGGGAGATAAGGATCGTTTCTATTCTCTTTTGCCTTCAAAAACATCATTTAGTAATTACACAGCACCTTTAGAAAAAGTTACAGTTTTATACAAAATGTATGAACCGTTTCCCGATAACGTTGTCTCTTAGCGCGCTACGAAGACTCTAAAGGTACACCTTAACTCAAGTTAAACCTTTTCTAGGCGTGTTCCCCGGACTATATCTTATGGGTTTACTTTCCTACGTCCCACGTTACCATGTGCGGTTCTGAATGAATGGATATCGATTGTTGGACAATCAATTATTCACTCCATACAGGGACTGCTTCACTCCGACGTGTGAGGTAGAGGCGTTCTTTATCAGATAATCCCTTTAGAAATGGTCAAAGTTGCATCTATTAGGACTCGTAGGATAAAAATAAACCAAACTGCACACTAAGTCCATCCATGGATATTGTTTAATTGTAAAATGACTGTGTCAACCCTCAATCTCATGCCCAAATGTATCAACACGCTTCACTAACTGGCAGTATGGTCATTTATATCAAAGGTTCTCAAACTTTGGGTCGGACGGTCACACAAAGCCACTTGCTGTTGCGGTGCATTAAAAGTCTATTCCAGAAACGAACAATTACTTGTATAGTTCACACGTTTATTGTGCTTAGACACTGCACGATTTATTAAAAGACTCAAATATAATCAACATTATTAATCACACTTACAATATCAAGGGGAACAAGGGAAAGTTTGCCATACAATAAGGTATTTTGATATTGAAATTAAACTCATTCATTCATGACAAGAAAATGAATAAGTAAAGGGAGTGAATGTGTGTTGTTTCCCTATTTTTTATTTAAACGGTGTTCCATAAGATCGCCTACCTTTGATTATACCTGTGTTTGGGAACCCCTCATTTCTATTATCATACTTTATGTTGGTAAAGTGTCATTATTTACACAATAAAAGCGCAGAACATATAATCAACAGCTTTCTATAATTATAATTGCAGCATAAACTGTAGCCAGGTTTTCACAGATTAAATGCAGTAAAATGCTCCGCGGATGGCGCCGTCTTTGATTTAGCAAAAACATTTGCTGTGATGATCCGTTTAGTGTTGACAGAACCCCTGAGACCTTTAACCCAGAACACCCATTCGTCCACACCTTCTGCTTGAATCAGTCATAACATCTACATGAGGAAGTCGTAAACAACATTCCACAGGTCTGTGTCTTGTGCGGGACACACAGTATTTGAGAAGGTCACACGCTTTGCTTCTATTCATCAAATCCACATGAAACCGTCGAGTTCAGTGGTGTGTGCTCTTGTTTGTTTTACAGAAGCTGCTCTACTGCTGGCCTGAAACCTCTTCTGACGACTGATGGACACGTGTGATTGTGATCAATGAGATCAGGAACATGAGATTCAACTCTTGTTTGTGTATTGTGTGGTATGTTTTTGTGTTCTCTTGATCTGATGATCTCTTGTGTTGTTTTCTCGTTTGTAACAAGCGCTCGTTTAATGAACACATGATGTATACGATGAATCAGTCAGCCGTGTTCTTGACACCGCATCCGGTTTGACTTGAACGACACTGAACACCATTGATTCTCACCGATGTCTCGTGACTAAAGCTGACGACAATGACTTCAGTGAAACATGACTGATGGCTAATGTTAAATGTAATGGTATGTTTAAGGTAATGTGTTTTAACTGCTCGTAAATGAGATGAACATTCTTGCAAACCTCTCTTTTTGTGTTCTGTCAGGTGAAGATGAGGTAAATCACACTGACCTGTGACAATGTTCTCGGACAGAACGGTGACCTGCACCTCGACCGAGCGTTTGGACGTGTAGGTTATCTCAGCGCTCACGTGAGCCACGTCACCAATGAACATGGGATGAAGAAAGTCAGTGCGCTCCACCCGGGCCAGAGCCGCTACGCAGCGATCCTAGCAGCCCAAAGAAACTGGTGTTATTCTGATGTGCATTTCTCCAAATAATGCCTTCGCTACATTTTCATTCAGCAACAAATGAAGCTGGTCTCAGTGAACCTAACACATGTGCTGGGTGACTCGCAGTAGCGCCTTCTACACACAAACTGTGAATGAGGATGCTCAGGGTGGCCCTGCCTGTAATATTCTATATTGTGGATATCAGAATAAAAAAATACAACACACACTGTCACAAACATCGTAACAGCTCTAAGAATGTAACCCTTGTGTAGAACATCATTCCCGTTCACAGCGTGTGTGCGTGTTTGATTTTCTGGTCTGTTCCTGACAGGTTGCATGAGATCTGATCTGAATGCTTGTCATAGCTTCATTAATCTGATAACTAAAGAGTACATGACACATCTGATATTTATTTTAAAAACATTCTGCTTCCTCATTGCATCATTTATCTTGATGAAAATCACATGTACACGAGACACGAGGTTTCTTTAAAAATGTCCAAATGCAGAGGGTTCACGCTCACCCTTGTCTGAGTGTTGCAGTGGCGCGTCCCAATGATGCACCCCGCCTCCTCGATCATCTTCAGGATTGTACCACCATGAACATTTCCAACAATGTTGGCATCATCTGGACGCATGATCCTGAAAGAGCATCACAAATAGTCTTCACATATGAATTCATTACTGTTTACAGTCCAACACTGAGAGCCGGTGATACCACAGGTGGTTTTTAAAGAACATGTTCTGTTTTTTGATATAAAACTACTAGCAGTGATTCATCTTTTCTGCAGTACATCATTATGATTACGATTGTGTTTTTACACACTGGTAATTGACCATAACCTGAGATTACACCATAGTCTGTAGTGTTCGACGAGACTATGGCGGCCCGCCAATCTTAAAACAAGCGTTTAACTACACAAATATTGCTAATGTTGTGCCATCACACCCATCCTTTCTACAAACCATTTAACATCAAACTCTCCAAATCAACATGATCTACAAACAGAAAGAAAAAGTGCTGAAGTGCCAGTGATGATGATGTGTGACTGTACCTGGTGAGCTGAAGAGAAGCCATGGAAGACGTCTCACGGGTTAAATAACCACCTCTCGACACACTGCCTCACAGTGACTACAGTCACACATCATCACCCATCAGACCTGTACATACTGGCCCTGATGATGTCATCATCACTGACTCAGACTCCGCCCACCTTCAGTCAAACTCAGCATGAGATACACTCCACTTCTTCACTGGGTTATGGACAGGTGTGTCTTTCTGTCTCTCTTCAGATGTGATTTACCCTACATGACAAATGTAGTACGTGGCCAAACTCAACTTCCTGTTGACCTCTGCGAAGAATGAATGACTGCCGAGTCGTTTTGATTTAAAATATTCATAGGAATTCATATAAATATACAGTAAGTATGACACATGACAGCGTCTATAAGATGACTGGGTGAACTGCTTCCTTCCTTCTAAGCAACCAAACCAGTTTTACAAAGAAACAGGAATGCTGTTGAAATACTTCTGATAACACAAGTCACAACACACTAAATACTGCTGATGTACCAACTATCATTCATGTAGTAAAATATCCATAACAGTGATTTTCTCAAAATGTCATAAAAAATGACATACCAAAAACATTGTCTTGATGTTACAAGAGTTTATTTAAACAAAAGCCATTGTATTGCACTGTATTCCTCAACATTTCTTTAATTGAATCCACGAGTCTTAAACTACCTGTGCCGGATAAGAGAGCGAACTTCTGTGCTGTTGTGTTAACCGCCTCAGAGCACAGACTCCCGCCGCACTGCACAGTCTCTGTTCACTCTCTATTCGCTGTCACCTTTGCCAACAACACAGACTGACTGCACAAAGTTACTCTAGAGAGAATTAGCTTCACGTTTATGTCTCCAATACGTTTTATTGCATCTGGCAAAGCACAAAGTAGCGACTACAAAAAACACGTTACCTGAGAATATCTGAATAATGGCGAGGACGTCTGCCATCCCTCAGAAACACAACACCGCGCTCAATACAACGTTGCATTTTAGCAAAGGAGGTCTAGCTGTGAATGAAGACGGTATCATCGTGCAGTATGTGTGGACGCTTATTCACTGCTGAGTAAACTGGTCTCTGTGCAACGGTAGTATGTGGATATAATGTGTTTATTCTCTAGAGACATCACAACTAACCCAAAGGTCAAACATCATTTACTGTCGCCATAGTTTAGTAACCATGTTTATTTCTCATTTCTGGTAGTAAAACCATACGGCTAATTACGGCGAGTGCATTTTATTTATGTGATGATATTGGGCTACTAATATAAGTACTTAAGACTTTACCGGAACAATAAACAGGAGTCTGTCAGTAATCGGTGATGGATCAGACGGCATTGTCACGTGATGCGAGTTACTTTCATCAGCGCGGAGCCGGAAGACTAATCAAAGTCATTTCAGATTGACGTTACTGGACTAAATGTTTTTGATGTTACAGATGAGGCGGGTTATGATCAATTCTTGCATTACACGTGTTTGATTGATTGTTTGAAGCAGTGAAATATATTTAGATCAGTCCAGAATTCGGGTTCTGAGGCGTTGTCTCTTGGAAGTTACCATTGGCCATTAGCCAGCAGCATATGTGTAGTACACATGACATATTAGACACACGCGCGTGGGAATTGAAAGCTTCAAACAAACATCCTAACACAGTATGACCTACACACGACTCGACCGCGTCGTTTGCGCGTCATCGCGGGTGTAATGCCACCACTTTTTAATGCCAGTAAGAAACACAAGATGGCGCCACTCGAGCATCGGATGTCAATGACAGTTTCCTGTGAACACCGCGCCGGTCGGCGGGCGATTGGACGCGTCTTTTTAACGTTAAACCCTCGCGCTAATGTTATGAACAGAATCTTGCTAGCAAGGTCCGATCCAACATGACTTGATCTTTGTTGTCTGGTTGTTTTGCAGAACTTTCTACAGGAAGTCCGGATCTTCTTATCGAGAGCGTTGTAATAGACTACGCTATAAAGCCTTTATGACTTCTAAACATGTATAATAACACCACGTTGATGTTCCTGTTTGGCGCTCTGCGTCGTGTCGATCATCACATAGCCTACGACATCTCAACCGGACCCTGTAACGTTAGTCAGCTCCTCTCGCTCGTCTCTATCTCTGTAGCGCGGCCTGTGAATATTACCGGACTCGTGTCATATATAGTCATTGTAAAGATGGAGATCGTACCTGCAGATCTGGATGGATGGCGTCGCTTGAGAGGCGGACATGATCCGTCGTGTGTTCGGCCGGTGTCGAGGTTCAACCCGGATCTCCGTGTGCCGCAATGAAACACTCACTGAGCCAGGCGGAGCTGCGCTTCTACCGGTGTTGTGCAGAATGTTTACTCCCCGCCAGATTACGTATCGCCTCATTAATACTGCTGCGAGATGAGCTAATCCTAACCTATAAATCGATTAGCCAGAGTCGGGTTTTACAGACAGCTGTGTTAAAAAACGCGTCTAAAGAAGAAGCTCGTGCACGCGGCTCTAGCTTTCGTCTGTGACCCGAAGCTAGTTGACAAAAGTGCTTAAACTACCTCCGTTTAGACGGTTCTTTTTAAACTGTGTTTGCAAATTCACGTGTCGTGGGAAAAGGTTGAAGTTCGTGTTTAAATATTCCCAAGAAACGTTGATCAGACCACCGAGAGGTGGCAGCAGAGACCGCGTGTTCAACTGAATGAAGTAGCAGCTGTAACTGAATAATATATATTTAACTGATTATAGAGCACATTTACTGAGCAGACGCTTTCATCCAAAGCGACGCTCCACACATCTACACAACAGACAACAACAAAATGTTATGACGTAATTTAAGACAGTTCGTGTTCGCGCCCAAATCTACTTTATTGTTACATTTTGCGCGGCCACTTGAAGGCATTATTTGGCGCATAGGACAGATGCCGTTGTGCCGAAGAGAACCAATAATCGTTTGTAATATCAAGTAGCTTGTGTTTGATTCAAGTCACGTGTGCAACAGATTGCGCTGTTGTTTCATTCATTTTATTTAGACTTTTTCTTTGAAAGAACGATGCATGACACAAAGAGCTGTGTAGCCCATAAGCTTTATTATAAAGAGTGGCTTAACACAATGAATAAACAATACAATAAATAGAACATCCCCCCAAAAGAGATTTTAGTGAATAACACAGTGTGTTTACAGAAATAATCTGCATCGACCCACCATAGTGTGAAGAGCAAATGTTTTACAAAGAACAACCCATGGGGTTTACTAAGGCGTTTTCGAGAGCACCGACCACTCAAGCCGGCTGACCGGAGCGAATCTAACCGCGTTATATATACACGTTA
Organism: Triplophysa siluroides; assembly: GCA_006030095.1. Taxonomy (NCBI): domain Eukaryota; kingdom Metazoa; phylum Chordata; class Actinopteri; order Cypriniformes; family Nemacheilidae; genus Triplophysa; species Triplophysa siluroides. Next base: position 136,517 of record VCII01000326.1, on the reverse strand, counting down.
CGCGCAGGATCTGAGAAAACAAAACGCACTGACCGAACGGGTCCGTCCGCTATACACTGGATTGGAAATAAACAAGTATTCAATACTTATGTGTGACCTGATGAATCGTACATTTCATCAAACTTGACACGATTCTAAAGACTTCATGTCGACCGTAAATATGTACACGTTTGAACTGAAGGATCGTATCAAAAGTCCTCTGTATGGATGCATCTACCAAGGTCTCCAAACTTGAGCACCGGGCATCTGCGCTGAAGGCGGAGCTCGCGAGAGAGTCGTGGAGTTGCTTTTGTCGGCGTTTCTCGAGCTGCTGGATTTGAGGTTCAACAGTTTTTCTTGTATTTGCGACATGAATCTGGAGCTCTGTGCGCAGCAGTTCTCGCAGGCTGGCTTGCTGGGTTTCATGGAGCGCTGGATGAACGCGTTGACGCACTGGCGCTTGTCTGCATCCAGGCCGGTTTGCGGCAGGAGCGCAGAAACGCGCTGCAGGCAGGTTTTATAGCCCTCTTCAAAACTCACAGTACTGTCTGCAAGCAAAAAAACACATCGAATTTAGATGACTGTGGCGGGTATTCCAAACCAACATTTTCTACATGTACATTTAAACGTTAAAGGTGTTGAAGGAAATCTCACCTTCAGACGGGATGGACTGCGTATCCTTCAGAAATCTCACAGTCCTCTCCAAAATATCCGCTTTCTCCAGTTTGGAGTAACGCAGGTTCTGAAATGGAGAACACGCAAGGTTACGAAACAATGTTTGCACCAAAATAATGCAGCACTTTGTGTTGTAGATGTCGCTTTTCAACGTGTTAAAACACTTACATCTTTGCCTGTGAGAGGAAGGACGAGCGCTTTCAGACGGTTGAGGCTGTCGTTGATGCGCGCTCGGCGTCTCTTCTCCAGTAAGGGTTTCAGGGTTTTTCTCTGTTCGTTTGCCTCCTTTCTCATGGCCACGGTGCGGGGCACATAAGACGGGGCAGGTGCAGCGGTGGCGTTTGGAGTCATGCTGAAGGCTTGAGAGCAGATCTGGCTGTGCTGAACTGGGGGTCTGCGCGGGGTTTATATCTGTGACCGGCGCGTCACGGGAACGCCCCCACGCCTCTGTCAAACTCATCTGAACAAATAACTTCAGAATACAGAACAAAAGGACGCGTCCGTAGCGTCTTGTATAAATTATATATCTATACAACTAACTTAGTCTCAATCTGCCTTGTTTTAAATGCGTTTATAAATCACATATTTTGGTCCAGTCGTGATATTTCATCTCTATCTGTAATCCTTTTCAGTAAGATGGATCAATTATTATTTACAATTATTTAAAACCACTATAGTATTGTTGTAGTCATTTGATTTGTATGCTATTTTTATTATTTTTGATGCTATAGTCTGAATATAAGTATATATTTTATAGTAGTTTCCACGTACCAACCGTTACACTCAGGAGACGCGAGAACAGTTCGGAAGAATAAACATGTGTTTGTTTATTTATTTAAACGTTTTAATGACAACATTTTCACCATTTATTTCATCATAAATGCAAGAGCAGAAAGGGTCGCTGATGACGCACGAGAACGCCGGGTTAAGATCGGTTTAGGGTGGGATGGGCATTTATAATTTAAATTAAACAGACAGCTTCCCAAGCCAAGCCGTTTTAACGTAACATCTGTCTGTAAATTGTGATCAACAATAGTTTTTTTCTCATATGATGACGTTGGTTTACACCTGTATCACTGGCATTCACGGGGGAGGGGCTGGGCGCACGCGTCCCCCAACAAAACCACAAATCACCACAGAAACCCATACGTGGTCCTTTCATCGGGCAAATGTCAGATGAATACACATTTATCTTGTTTTATCATTTTCATAAAATTGTATTTTTACGTTTATGTATTTTGTAATAGCAGTTTTGTGATTTGAGTAAATTTCATGTTTGTTACGTTTGCGCGTTCGCGTATCCATGTCTGTTTTAAACTTGCTTAAACACAAACAGGCGTTTGAACCAACGCAGGTTGTCAAATAATTTCTGTTAGGACTTCGTGGCCCCATGGGATCCACGCGTCCAGCACGCGTCGTGGTGAGGTCTCCAGATGGCCTCCTATCATCTAACCCCCCTTTTGGTGATGCCGTAGCTTGTTTCCCTCTCCCGTCCTTAAGTTTCTAGTCTTTGATTATTTTAAAAAAGCATTTCCGGCGTCGGTGACCCATCTGCACGAGCCTCGCCAATGGTTTGGATTACAAACGATCACACAAAAAGAGAAGCGTTATTCGCTTATTTTGCGCACAGACATTGGCTAGCCACGGTCCCTTTCACCTACATAACGTTTATTGAATATGAAAGGCTCCATTAATATATTTACGCAGCGTCCTGATGCAGCGTTTGTGACATATTGTCCATATAAAAGGGTACATTATTAGTAGTCTGTTATTTAAATGATGGTAGGAAAAGCGCGTACGCACAAAATGCGCAACGGTTGATTTTTCTTAAGCTTTCTTTACCTCTGGTCGTCTTAGACGTCTTTTCTTTAAGAAGTATATGTTCTTTGAGAAGTATATTTTCTTTTAAGAAGTGTATTTTAGTCAAGTGCGGACTATCAGAATGGACACAAGGGTGCGTCAGAGTCTCTGTGTGCGTCGGGTGATCAGTACGTGCCCCGCACGCGCCCTCATTCCCCAGTGGCTCTGTATTGAGAGCGTGTCAGGCGGGTGTTTTACTCCTGATGCGTTCAGTTGCGAGTCTTTTTGTTCTTTTGAGTATTTAAGCGTGGGTACTCCATCTGTGCCATCATCAGAGTGCACACTTACATACAGTGACCTTTTGTCTGAGCTCATTCCAGCACGTGGGAACGAGGTAGAGCGGGATTCGGCAGGATGAGCCCATACTGTGTGTAGTGGAAACCCTACGAGTGGGGGGGACGTGGACACTGACAGTTAACGACCGTTTAGACTCGTTTTAGGAAGTCTTATAAAACCTGTTGTGTTGTTAATCTTGATTTAATGCTTCTATATTCACAGTCTTTGGGTTTTGGTTAGGAATGTATGTTTTATACTTATAAATCTACACACGTTAAGTCAGCCATTTACCATTTTTAAGCCTAAATCTTAAGTGAAAGGTATGTGTTCGACAAACACTAACAAAACATCGCTTATAATGAATGTGATGAGGAGGTTACAATACACAGTGTTTGGAAGGATAGCCCTCATTAAACATGCATTATTAGGTGTTGATCATATGAAAGTGCTGGGTGGTCAAGACTTTTTATACAGTATTTATTACTCAGGGTTAACTTGGGCTGACTTATATTTATTAGGTTACACCTTTTTTATTTTCTCCAAAAATCCTCCAAATGGAACCATTTTATTTATATCAACACTATAATGATTTCAAATAATGATAACCAAAGAAACATTTCCCACACCTTCGAAGAATTGAGTATCCCAGATGACATTTCGCTTGGGAGAAATCTATATGGCATGGTTTTCCTCACTATTCTTCTCACTCCTCTCATGGCCTCGGAGGAGTAATGGGGACGTGTTTTGAGAGATTGGTCTAATCCAGCCTCCCCCCAACCTTTGACCAACATCAGTTCACATATACAGAGCAAATGGCTTCCGCACAGCCCTTCACACTGCACTAAACCATCTTGCACTCCATGTAAGAATGCTCTTCATAGACTACAGCTTGGCGTTCCATGATTATCCCAGACATACTCAGCAAATGATCTGAACTGGACCTTTCTCGTTTCTATATAAAGGATTTGGAGACCAGCATGACGCTCAGCTCTACACACTCTCGACTGCACTTCACCAACAGCATCATTCAGTTTGCTGATGATACCAGAGTGACGTCAGGAGATGATGAATCAGCCTACAGAGATGAAGTCCAGACACTGGAGGTGTGGTGCTGTGATAACAACTTGACTCTGTCTGAACACCTCAAAAACTCATTCTAGACGTCAGGAGGTGCAGCGCCATTAACAGGGACTGTGTGAAAATGGTCCATTCCTTCAAATTCTTGGGAGTCCAAATGTCTAAAGACCTCTCTTGGATAGCTAACACCTCAGCAGTCACATCAACGGCTAAACCTCCTGAGAATGCTCAGCAAAATCCACCAGGAGTGTAAGCTGCTGCTGGCCTTTCAAAAGCATGATCGTGTACTGCATCTCACTGTGATGAAGCGCTTTGGGTGTACAGCAATACACAATAAAGCGCTATATAAATTCCTCATTCATTCATTCATTCATTCAAGTATTCGCTTGAATTTTGTTGTGTTCGGTGCGAACCAGCCGGAATTTTAGCTCTGGAGAACCTTTTTGGAGGAACACTTCAGCTCCTTCTCTGAGGCAGGGTCTAAACCAGCAGGATAGGAACGACCCGTGACTTAAGCAAACACTGATTGGCCGAACACAGCACTGATCACAGCACCGATCACAGCGTCCTCCATCATTCTTCTGTTTGTCATTGTTCGACGGACGCGCTATGATGTCGCTATGTCACCAAATAGTTCCTTGTGCCAGCCCTCTTTACTTGGTCCGGAACTTTGTTCCCTATACTCATCCCGTCAGAAAGCGCCTTATGTTTCTCAACACCAGTCACATATCATTTAGTTGTGTAATAAAGGCTTTTTATTTGTATAGTTTCATCAGTCCTGGTGCTGTACCCTGTGGTTGGCCAGGGATCAGTGCTGCGACACACACAGTGAACATTTACAACATGTTGTTTCACAGCATTGTCCTGTAAATCCCGATGAAATATTGGTCATATTTTAGTGAAATTTATACAACAGTTCTTTCTGTTTCTCGAATCTGATTGGATGAGAGCCATGAGATATTCCACCAGTAACGCCACGGTTTCTGATTTATCTACACACTTGTGCCGTGGAACTGTTGTATAAATGCAATATCGCTCTGGTAGTCGTGTGATAGTGCTCTTATATCAGCGGCTGTGATTGTCTCCTGTACTCGTTCCTCTGACCTAATCACAGCCGTGCTGATATAAGAGCACAATCACACTCCTACTCCAGACGTATTGCATTAATAACACAGATGCATGTTTGTATTCTCACATAAAAAAAAATATTGGGTTAGTATACAGCTTTCATTACCTCTCTCCAGCACACACACACAGATGTTTTCATTTTTCAAATGTCTTGTAGGAAAATGTAGAGTACAGACCTGTAGACCAGCTATGATGAATGGAGACGAGGAGTCAGGAACGGAGTCAATTAAGAAAGTTTTACTGAAGAACAATTGTTTGTAGTTTTGCCAGCAGAAGTTCCACAGGCCGACCTGCTTAACATTCATTACTTAATGTTTTATGACTCTGATTGGTTCAGACAAAGATCATTTGGATAATATCTATACACAGACGTCCAGTTCACAGCATATCTTCATTGCTTGTGAGTATGACGACAGAAAACACAGTTTAGGCACAACATGGTTAGCATATCTACACATCCAGTCTTCTTAAAGAGATATTTCAGCCAGAAAACAACATTTCCCCATGTTTTACTCACCCTAGGCATCCTATTGGTGTATGATAATTCAGTCTGAGTTAACTTATAATACCTGAGGCTTGTTTTTCCGGGGGATGACGGAAGTTAGACATCGACGTTAATAGCGCTGTCAATATGGATATTTCTCTTAAACAAATGCCTGGATTGGCTGCAGAAGACCTTTGTTAAGACCACGGAGTCGTGTCCAGCAGTTCTTTGTAAGATGGATGCACTTTTTGGTGCTTCAAAAACTTGCCCCCTATTCACTCCCATTCTGAAGCTTGGACGACCCAGCATTATAACTCAGACTGAATTATTCTGAAAGACTAAAGTCATATGCCAATAGGATGCCTAGGGTGAGTAAAACACGGGGAAATGTTGTTTTCTGGCTGAAATATCCCTTAATATGGTCTTTTCAGCACCAGTACCTGGCAGAGACACACACTGCTCCTTCAAAGCTCAGAGCGTCCACATTGTGATGAGATGGACATTCTCACAGCCAGGAAAAGCACAGTATCATACTTGAGTCGATGCCTGAACTGACTTGCTGAAATGATTGTTTATCTCTTTACACAATAATTATTGGACAAAAACATATTGATTGGGTTATTGGATTATTCATTACTGGAAGAACATTTCTGAATAATAATTGATTAGTGATACATAAGAATAACTCAAAAGCTAAGGAATCCCCCCATTCGGTCTATAAACACAAAACCTGATGTGATTCACTGCAGAACAATGAAGATCTGAGAGTCTTTTCACACTTGACAGACCTCGGCACAGATTGTCATTGAAGACAACAAGGAGCAGACAAGTTCTGAGCACACACCGGCTATAATCACAGCCCCCCGCACCTGTTCGGACTGAAATGCAGTTTCATTGTGCCTACAGAAGTGCATCCTGAGCTCGGAAGAGAAAGAGATGTCATATCAGTCCACATCGGACTTCTGAAGGAATCCTAAAGCACGTCATGTTTCTTTATTTGCCTGCATGTGTGTTTGTTTTTCTGATGGGCTTTATATTATATATTAATGTTGATTTGACTCTTTTGGATGAGAACAAACCATGAAGTGAATTGATTCTTCAGAGCTCCTTTACAGTTGATTCACTTTGATGCCAAATGGACAAACTTTGTAACTGAATCACCGTTTGAAGTGATTGGAGCTGGGATTACATGTTTGCAGTGTTCACGACCGAACATTAATATTACAGGTAACAGAAAAGCAGCATTTCCAAACATAAACCCGAAATGCTACAGATGATGTAATTGTGTTTGTGACATGAACTGATGCAATACTTGATAGAAACACACTGCTAACTGAATCTTTCTTCTTCATTAGTCAGAGCATGAAATGAACGAGCTTGTTTTAGAAGAATGATATTCCACAGTTTCTCTTCACGGAGATGAAGTTGCTCTGAATGAGACGCAGTATCAGTCAGCACATCAGATGTTGTGTAGTGATAGTGAACACACGAGCTGCCAGATGGCTTGACTGTGGGGTTTTTTCAAAGATCTGAGCATGTTACAGCTCTTCAGAATACCAGTTTTATTTCTATTCACCAAGTGTTCATGTGGAACCTTTTCCTTAATATTGTGTAACATAACAGTGAGTTTGATTCTGTCCAATGGTTGGGTTATTTTTAACTCGGTGTTGGGTCAAAAAGGGACGAACCAAAACCTTGGTTATAAATCAACCTATGCTGGCTTGTTTTAGCCCAAAAAGGCAGAACTTATTTCAACACATTGTTGGGTGAATGATCATTGTCTGGTTTCATTTAACCGAAGTTCACTACATCCCTTCCTAACCCAACAACAGGTTAAGAATATTCAGCATCTTTTTGACTGTATGTCTTTTTTTAATATATTTTTTTACTTTAATGTTGATTGGCCTTCATGCAGATACTTGATAAAACATTCTTGTAGTTAAATCTTGATTCATTTCTGCTCTCACTTCACATAGTACAAATATATATTTGATGGTCCTCCTAAAATGAACGGAAAGCTTTTCAGCGAAGCAGTTCATCTCTGTGTTGTAGTTTGTGACATGATATGCGGTGTACTGGGATCTGAGAACTGAATTCATTGTTCTCTGTTCTCTTAGCATCACTCAAGCCAAGCCTTTCAAAAGCCAGACCCCTCCCTCAAGCTTTAGCAGAACCCCCAACAGAACAGAAAGAGAGAGAAAACCATCACAGTCTGGCGATAAAAAGAATTTCTAAATATATTAAAATACCATGTCCAGAATTCAGAGTTGTTGAAACAGCTTTAACAGTTTTATAGAACAGAACGTCTATTAAACAGTGTCACCAGCAGCAGGGTCTTGGGATTCTGTATTTATCATTGGTCTTTGATAAGGATTGTGTTTGATATATTATTCCCATCAATGTGTTTATGTAGCCTGTATTACGAGCTTCCATTGTTGTTTTACAATAAACTTTGAATTTTAGTCTGGAGGAAAAAATGAATCTAAAACATTTATATAACAATCCGCTCATCTGTGGCTGTTTTACAGATATCAGAGACAAACAAAACACTATTAAAATGAATATCACTATTTAAATAACCATAGAGAAAATGTGTTTCAAATAATCATAATAAATCATTAATGTTATGAGCTACAGTGTTCTCACTAAATGTCTTTGTCTTGTTTTGTAGTACAAATATGATCTAAACATTCTTTAATCTAAATACAATTACTTGACAATAAAAGTGACTAAGATATTTGGTTTTGTTTTATACAAAAATAATATAAGAATGAAGTAAGTTTATGGTTAACACAAGCAAAAAATCTGTCCATGGGGTGAGAAAAATAAACTTGAATTTGCTGAAAAAAGGTCAGGCTAAATTCAAGTTTATTTGCTTGTTTTTACCATAAACATACTTAATTCTTATATTATTTTTCATAAAACAAGATGACATATATATATTATAAGAGGTTTAGATATGTTCACTAAAAACAAGACAAAAACGCTTAGTAAGAATGTGTAAGAACACAAACGTCTGTGAATTTCTACATGGAGTCATTCACTACCGCACGTGTCTGAATGCAGATGCTGCACATTCACATGAGCTGTATCTTTAGCGTTTATCCGCACACAGTTTGGATGTGAGCAAACCCTTAGCACCATTGTCCATTCTGGAACGCACTATCTTAGCGAGGTGACGTGAGGTTGTATTTTGTGATATTGAGTCTCACAGGCGCGTAATATGATGTGTCAGACAGACAGATGCTTCAGTGTTTCTTCTGCCTTTGATGACGGATCAGTGAGAGCGTTTCAGAAGAGATACGAACTTCTCTGAGCTTTACGCGCGTTTCCTACAGCTGCACATGAACGCGCAGCCTCGCGCGTTTTAACTACAGATTCCATTTGTACACAGTCCTTTTTGTGAAAACGGACTTCATGATAATACTGCACACGTTTAGAATGAAGTGACCAGATGATAACATGAAGAGTTTGGTCCCAAATGAGATATCTCCGTTTTTAAAGTGTTTCAAAAATCATGTTTTTCTATTGAGCATTTCAATTAATATCAATCTAACTACAGTTGGTTTGTTTTGATTTGAACCATAATAACTGAAAAAATACAGCGTACTAACACAATAAAGCAGAATAAAAACATGATAACATAATAAAAAACATGATTTTTGAAAAATGAGTTCTCATTTTGTAACCAAATTCTTCACATTTACATTTATGCATTTGGCAGACTTACAATGCATTATGCTATACGTGTTTTTTATAAACATGTGCAATCCCTGGGATTAAACCCACGACATATAGGCGGTGTTAGCACCATGCTCTTACCACTGAGCTACAGGAAAGGCTGCAAGTTTGGTATAAAACAGTATGTATGGACAAAAGACGAGTTAATGACGACATACGTTTAAAGTCCTGATAAATAAAGTGCATGGCAAGGTGAAAACACTGCACATAATTCAATAATCTTTGAATAAGGGCTCTCTTGTCCTCTGCAGCTGGTGTGGGGCAGTAAAATGTAAGAATGTGCACTTCACTGTCTCGTGAATTGTTTTAACGCAAACCTAAAACTGGAAGAACTGGAGATGAAACCTGGAAAATCACATTTATCAATGAAAGGTCTGATGTTTGCCAGTGAAAGAGGAGCGTTGCGCGTCAGAGACGAGGAGGAGATGACCATGAACAATGAAACAAAAGGTCCGTAGGGACAGATATGTATAATATGCACTGTCAATATGTACCTGTTAAAGGTGCCGCCCCAGTGCTCTTTTTTCTGACTCTGCAGAGAGCCAATACTATATTTTTGTTGTGCCTTTATAGCTTATAGCAGGGCTCTTCAACTACTTTTCTTTGAGGGCCAGATTCTAAAAGTACAAATAGGATGCGGGCCAGTTTTTTCCCATATCATAATTTCTTGTTATTTAGAATTTCCGTTATTAGTGGCATTTTATTCCTTATACTGTCTTTGTTGCTGTTACTTACAGTTCATATATTAAAACATGCACACAAATATAGCATGCAGTATATACTGTACCTTTTCATGATATTTAATTAGTCTTTTTAATCGTTTTTTATATTACCTAATACGTTGAATGAAATTGCTGTTAATTTACTCACCCCCAGTCCCCCAGTACTTCCAAGATGTGGATGGTATTGTTTTTTTTTCGAAAAGATATTTATTAAGATATTAATGAAAGTCGAATAAAAAAAGTCAAAAACCCTAACATTCAGCCCCTTGACGTTAAACTGGCGTCTAATAAAGCGAATCAATCGGTGTGTGCAAGAAACTGGACGCTATTATCGCATCTTCGGGTGAATCCAATCGCATTCATGTGCACGCGCTTATAAGGGCAGATCCATTGAAGTGCAAGTTCTGGAGGGAGATGAACAGCTGTTTTCGTAAATATAGCTGTTTAAATCATACATAATGAAAGCAGTAATAAAAACAACATAGTGAGACAAGAGTTCACGTGATGTAGTTACTTTCAAGGGAACAAGACGCGTTTTGGACGCGACCTATCGCGAGCGCAAAGCCGCAAACCGACTGCCTGTGGCTGTGGACTGCCGATTATAACATTGCAAATAACATCAAGTTTATTGGACAGAGCGATCACATCTCTTTATAAGACGTCAATCGTTGTGAGCCTCGGGAATTTCTTTCGTATTGAATGCAGCGTTTGGGACTTTTAAAGATGTGGTGTCTCAGGATGCGCATATCTTAAGCTCACCGTTCTTAACGTCTCCACTTATTTGACATGTTAAGGCGGACCGCACTTTATCATGTTATTGCCACAGTGAGATCATTTATTTCAATGTAAAATGCATAAACATTAGGTGTGATGTGATTCATGTTGGGATGCTTTACAACAGGCTTTATTTCAGCTTTATTGCCATTCTTGAAATTGGTTAATTTCCATATTAAGAGTCTCATGCCTCATTATCTGTAATGTAAATTCAGACCTGTAGTGCAGACCGGGCACACTTTGTAGTGTACAAACACTGTCAAAACATTTTCAACATTAAAAATCTTTGTCAAAAGTCAAAAGAGAAAACAAAGGCTGAAGAATTTCAAAGCAAAACGTCTTTATTGTTTTTGGGGCTTCACATTTTTTGTGTGATTTTGTTTCCTTCAGGGACATTCATTTGCTATTAATCTGCAACACATAGTGTTTACAACTCCTTTGCACAGACCAAATGTAATAAAGTCAATTGTGCAAACCTCAAAAAACATTTTAACCCTTGGGGTTTACCATTGTGTTGTTTACAACCCGTAATCTTTAAACCCCGACGAGGATTGCATGAAACAATTATCACAGAATGCAACTGCTTTCGTGATCTGTGTCGCTGGCTCACTTTAACTTACAAAGTCGCCACAATAAATCTTCTTCAATATTCTTACGTGTAATCTCAATCACAGGCTTTACATTTCAAAATCTGACACTTACACCGACATATAAATACTGTACAAAGTTGTTGTTTTTCCCTGAAGGTTTCCGCCGCGCGCGTTCGATCACCAGGGTCTCCACATGTCCACGGGTGCCTGTTGCGCGGCCGGATGCTGGCTGGAGGATGGCGCGGGGCTGCTGGAGCTGTTGTTCCTCAGACTCACGAGTCTCTGGTGCATCATCCTGGAGTTGTGAGCGCAGCAGTTTTGGCAGGAAGATGTAGCAGACACCATCGAGTCCTGCATGAACCGGATGACGCGCTGACGGGTTTCTCCGTCGAGGCCGGTTTGCGGCAGCAGCGCAGAGACGCGCTGGAAACAGGCTTTGTAGCCTTCTTTATAACTGTCTGTTTGACCTTGACAGAAGAAGAAGAAGAAAACCAATAAATACGATTGCACGTTTTGAAATATTTTAGATGCACTTGCTGGAAACGGCGGGAATAGATTGTTCTGTTGAGAGGAGAACTCACCTTTAGCGGATGAAGACGGCAGATCTCTCCGAGGAAGCGGACCGTCATTTCCAGAACATCAGCTTTCTCCAGCTTTGAATAGCGTGAAACCTACAAATATACACATTGGGATATCAATCAGAGACACGTGGGACATTTGTTTGGATGTATGAACGGTAGGCTAGATGATGTGTCCATGCACGTTCAAATGTTGAGATAGGCCTACTTACGTCTTTGCCGGCGAGTGGCAGTATGAGGGCTTTGAGGTGATTGAGGCTCTCGTTTATTCGAGCACGTCTTCTCTTTTCCATCTGTGGCTTGAGAGTCTGGAAAAAAACAAAAAGTTGACGTGACTGATGCTTTTTCACATATTCGAAAGAAACAAAAACGTGACTGGCGTGTGTTCATTAAAGAACCATCCTCACCTTTCTCAACTCATGAGCCTCTTTTCTCTGAGCTACTGTCATTCTGGAAGGGAAGGAGTGGGACTGAGCTTCGGTCATGATGTTGGGAGTCATGATGTTCTGTCTCTAGATTCTGCTCTTTTGAGAGGGATGAAGTGGTTTGTGCTCAGGGTGAGTGTCGGGGATCTTTTATAGGGCTCTTTGGCGTGGAAGGAGGAGCTTTTTTCGTTATTGTGCATTAGATGGACGCAGAGGGGGATGCCATGACGTGAAGATCCTACTACAGTCCCAAAATGGCCATCTGTTGACTGATGTTTTTGCTTCGACCAAACGACTTGCACGCGCTTGTGATTGTGATTGATTGCGACATACATTTTCGAATAACTTAATGAACAATCTTTCAAAGAACACGATGTGTTGCAGCGTTGTATTCGTCTATAAAACACATCTATTCCAGATTCATTAGAAGAGGCATTAAAACACAATAATTAACGAAATATACATTGATATTTTCTTTCTTTGCATTTTGGTTTCATCTCTGGCGAACAAACGACTGTCTTTACGCACTACAGTTGCGTTATAACATTGTTTTGCAAGATATTGTTAAATGCAAGATATTTTCGTTCAGGTGGTGGAACACCACAACATATTGTCCCGCTGACAAACAACACATCACTTCACATCACATGATGAGCACCCAAGCCACGCACTGTTAACATCTGCTAAACTCTCTGTACGATATACTGCAATGACAACACACCATGGCCTTATTGTAATACAGGTAAAGCAATGAATAGAGGATTTAACAACAGTGTCCAAGAATATAACATGTAAGGTTTTGTAAGAGCTGGGGTTAAAGATAGTTGTTTAATGTTTTTTTTACATTTAAAATTAGCCTGCATTTGCGTGATATTACCGTTTCTATCCATGCTATCTTTCCTATTTCTTTTGCATGCCCCTGTTTTTCACTGTTTATAAGCTATATTCTAAAGGGTTTGATTAAAGGTTTCAAAATGAATGGTGATCTCACGCGCCTGACACGCGCCGCTGTGGATACGGAACAGACGGGTGTCTGTTGCACCAATCAGAGGGCAGCGCGCCACACATTTGAACCCGAAACCCCCGATGCGCTCCTGTCACCTGTCAGCTGCGCGCATCACCCTCTCGCGTTACTTCTTCCTTGGCGCGTCTTTCCAAACTCCTCGGCGTCTGTGTCTGAGACATATGACCGAATATGGAAATAGAGCGACGCAAATCTATTTCTCTTTGTTTCATTTTCGGTCGAATGGGGGATGCATGGAATAGGGTGACAAGCGCACAGAAAAACGCACCAGCATCAAAAATGTATGTGTGGCACAACGCTTTAACTGACGTGCGTTACTGCCTGCTGGTGTTTGAACTGTTCACCAGAAGATTTATTATCTAAAGTGTCATTTTATTCATTTATTTCTAGTGTTCCTGTAGCGCACGTGTGTTCACATGAGTTTGATCTCGGGCAACACACCTATACTAATAAAATGTACAGACGGAAGGAAGTGCTGGAGAAAAACGTCTGCAAACCCATCCCTGTAAATGAAAAGGTTTCATCAGCACAAATCATTGATGCGTTTCGGGATGTTCCGCGGCGCGCAGTATTGTATCTGTCTTGTGCTGGTCGTGTGATAAAAACCTTCAGTTACAATCATATGTATCCATGTAGTGTCCCGTGCGCCATGTGCACGCTGAAAGGACTAAATAGATCCGATCTGTATTACAGTGTAGATGTACGGTTCTGTTAAACCAAAGATTTGTGTTACTAGAGTAGGTTAGCATGAATGACGCAGAGTTACAATGCCACACCAGCAAGATGTGCATGCATCATTTTTCAGAAGTCATTGATTCTAAACATGGGATGACACGATTCATCCGAATTAAAGCGTGTTAAATAGTAGAGTGAATTTAACAATGCAAACCTATTTTACTATGTCCATTATGTGTTCAGAAACCTTTCAAAAACAATTTATTTTCATTAGAAAAGAATTTGTAGTTTTAATTCATGAGAGCACTGGAAGGAATTCATACCGTGAAACTATTTTGTCATGACTAGCTCAAAATTACATTTGAAGTATATACAGCCTACAAAATCATATTTGTGTTATGAATTATGAGGTTTATTTTTTGCATTTTAAATTAATCCAATTCTAATAACCAAATGTCGTTTAGCTGAAATTGAAATGCTAATAATGGAATATGAAGACAAATTCCAAATGCTTCAAAAGCAATCTTGTCACAAGTTTGTTTTAAATAGGGGGATATGCTCCGTGGATTTATTAACTTTACATTGCAGTTTACTGTAGTAAAATAATTCGTCTAAATAGTGCGAAAATAAAGACTTGATCATCAAAAGACAAAGCAATAACGTATTTGGGGTAATGCAGAAATGTAGGCAGAGGTGCGTATATGGAATGAGCCTGTGTTACAGTAATAATAACCGAGAGACCGTGATATCAGCTACATGTATTATTATCAAATGCACTCTTCCGAATTAAGTTGTTAGGCCTACATGTAAAGAATTATATTTATAAAGTGTACTGTTCACGAAGGTTGTGGATCAAATGAATGAGGCTTTTATATATCGCTTTATTATGTATTACTGTACACCCAAAGCGCTTTACAATCATATGAGGGGGTCTCTCCTCACCCACCACCAGTGTCAAAAATCACTGTGGACATGACAAAAATGCAAACCAGCGTATTCAAGGAAACAGCTGTTTACACCTAATATTGCATGAATTTATACTGCTCCAGACTATGCATCATTCGTGTTGTTTTGAACCCCAAAAGTGAATGAATGTGGAATAAATGAGCGACCATGTGGGTTGTGCGCGTCTCTCTCAGCATCACGCGGACTGGAGACACCCCTCCGCCTCTGTTCGATACGATAATCGCGTGTATACGGTTTCAAAAATACCATTACTAGTTACTAAAATCACAAGTTAGTCAAATGGGTGTTAGTCCAGATTTATGCAATGGGAGTCATGGAGTTGTTTTTATTTGTGTTGCTTCGTTTAAATACAAATCCTAATGCCACACATCGTTGTTTGTGTTTATTTGATGTATACGCTGACCCCTTAACGAGACCTGCTTCAAATGTACCTATAATGTTTTTAACACTAATAGCTTTAGGAATGATCGAGAATCCTTGTTTTATGAAGTTCTCCAAATACTGACTTGAACTTCTGCAAACTGATCTGCAAACAAAGACATCCCCAGTTAAATCTCAGCTGAAATGTCAAAACGCATACAAACATCTATTATGTATAAACAACGCCCGTTTTCATTCAAACACCCACGCTATAAACCAAGCCAAATGCGTGCACATCTGCTGATGGAACTTTATGCGCACACTTGTTTTTCGTTTGTGTGACGTAAGGTACGCTATCAAGCTTCTTCGTGTTAATCTCTTGAGTCGAGAGAGCTGTGACTGCATATGCTTCATTTCAAGCCATCTTCGGAACTATATTGGCTTTATGCGAGTTTCTGTTTTTTCTTTGTAGCAAACCTTTACTAACCCAAGAAAAAAGAAGACGCGTTTTGGAGAAGAATGTTAAGTGTGCCGTGCATGCGCACGGGTCCGCAGGTTTCCCAGGCGCGCTGCAGGGCACGAGAACGGCACGAGCCACGGGATAAAAGGCCAGATGGCTGCTCAATTACTAGGCCTATAGCAAACTAAATACGATATATGTATCATCATATAAGCGTTTCTTTTGATAATGTATATCGTGGGTTATTATATTTTATTAATGTTGCTGTATATCTTTTTATAGTAAGTCCATTTCTATGCGTCGTGTGCTTAATCATCGCAATGTTCATTTGGCGACGGACATTAACACGAGTTTGACAGCATGGCGGGTTCAGAAAGGGCGAACACCCTCCACGCCCACAAAGCGCGTGCTGCCTCATCCTCGCGTGCGCACGGGGGTCGGAGCGCTCAGTTCAAGCGCGAGACTGCGCCTGACAGCACGCTTTCGTCTCTGCGAGGCTTCATGTCGTCGCATCTGAGCGCAGGTAAGCGAGATCATGGCTAAGTATCTTTTGCAAAGACTTGACATTATCATAAGAAGGGAATTATTATTATCGCAGCGCCGTCATTTCGTCTGTTTGGGGTTTTGGTTTAATTCGACTGACATGAAAGTTATTTTAGAGTAAATTGTATCATCCCTTGTGCAACGCGAAACTGGACCTTTAACTTTTATTTAATGTATCAGAATAAACAGAATCATGAAAAACTCTACCCATGATAAGAAATCATAATGTTAGACGATGATGATATAATACTGCTGTGTCATTTCTTCTTATAGGCTACTGATGATGATTCTTTGCTATGATGATGTTTTTAGTAGCCTACTGCTGAATCCTGATGGTTAGTCTTGATGTGATCGAGCAGAACAGCGTCATCCTAAAGATTACCGCACTCTACATTTTTCCAGAACTGCTTAAAGTCAAATATTGTTAAATGTTGAATCTGCACTAGTTTATTTTATTTTGTTAATGGTGTCATCACAAGCTCAATGACTTTTAAAATGATACACGTTGATGGTGTTGAATATGACAAACACAAATCTTTGAACAGAAATTGCGTTATGCTCTCTTGATGTCATCGTTCAGATGGTGTCAGACTTTCATTATATTTAACCCTGTCATATTAAAGTAATAAGCCGTGTGAAGCAGTGGGTTACAGTGTATTTTATCAGATAAATGTGGAGTCATTAACCCCCCTCAGCTGTTATATAATACACTGTAACCCACTGCTTCACGAGGCTTATTGCTTTTATAAAACGCTTATTCCACACGTGTAGCAAGGGTTCATAAAATAAAGTACATAAAGTGATATTAATGCGGTCGACCGTTATAAATCGGGTTATTTTATTACGGCTTAGAACTCGGCTCAACCAATCAGAATCAAGCACCAGATTGGTCGTTTTATACTGTTACATGTATGACCACTTAATCAGGATTGTTGTTTTGCTGTGTGTTTTTTTGAGTGGACAATATGAAAAACACTCCAGACTCAAGAATTCAATGAGAACAGTCCTTCTTGTTTTATACTCTTCAAGTAACAATGACATTTCTTCATTACATTGTAATACATCATTTATTTAAATAAGCCTTCATTTTGTATCTTTCCACAAAAATATTGCATTATTTATTATTTAAACCAAATGTGGATATTTTATTTACAAGGACTTGCAAGGTGCTTTTCTTCCAAAAGCTTCAAATGCTATATTTATAAACCTACATAACACTAAATTCAGTAGGCTATACTGTTTGTATATAAAAAATATACAATAATATCTTATACACTACGTGTGTGCGTGAAATAAAGTATTACTCAATACACAGTACAGTATATAATGTGCAGTGCTATAGACACGCAGTCATGAAGTGTGTGAATAAAATGTGAAAGTAAACAAGTCAGGTAACTCACCACATACAGTAGATGCACATGAGTTCTGTTGCTGTCCATATAATAAAAAACACAAAATATCACAGTTTATGATTGTACTGAATAACTTCATAGTTACAATGTTTGAATATGATTTCAAGGATGTCTACTGAAGACTATTCAATATCAAACTAGCAAGTGAAGTGAGACTGTTTGTTCCATCACTGACCTCCCAGCGCATGAGATTGTTCTATTGTTCCAATGAATCCTGCTGTTGTCCGACCGTGTGACAGAGAGACTTTGTTCTTTTTCTGTTTATATTGAGATACTTCTATACGTTTATTTTATTTTGTGTGCAGAATGTTTATATTTAATTTCCCTGTGCTTTGGCAATGTACCATTTGTTTTATCATGTCAATAAAGCTTCTTTGAATCTTGGATCTTGAGAGAGAGAGAGAGAGAGAGAGAGAGAGAGAGAGAGAGAAATAAACTTACTTGCCCACCTAGCGTCTGTGTCTTTATATAAACACACACACACACACAAATAAAGTACCTTTAAGTGTTGTCTGAGTTATTTTACTTACATAGATACATCTCCAGCTGCTGGTTTTATAGTACACATGATTCATATTAAATAATAGTAATTCAATTCCACTTCATGGGATAAATATTAGTCAACGGAATTTCTCTAAGGAATCCTGATGCTCTGACGATATCTAGCTCGAAGTGATGGTCTGTCCGTTGATTTTATTAACTTACATGTAGCCCAAAAGCGCAAAAACATTTACATATAACAGTTCAGTCATTCAGTCAACACCACACCACTGGTGACAGAAACAGCTGCTGAACTTAAGCATCACCACCCAACACAAAGACTGCATGGATTCAAACACAGTGTGACGCTAAACAATCACTTAGTAAACAACCTCTGAACTTCACGTGCTGCAGCTATCAACCGGCGCCATAATGACTGGCACGCGCACGCGCACGAGCGGCAGATGGACCCAGTGTGCGCAACGACGAATAAACAACGATTCTGAGATTCAGTAGATGAATGTATGAAAATATAGCCTATAGGCCAACTTCAGACAAATAGACATTTTTCGTTTAAAAAAAAAAGATATTTGTACATTTGAACAACGTCTTAAGACAAAAGAGACAACTTTATTTTAAACAACTTAAAATAAACAAATAAATGGATAAATAAATAAGCAAAAATAAAGGAACGGATGGGTCAAAAACAAACAAACAAATAGTAGATGGGCTATTCAAAACACACAACAAACTGGACTTGGGGGCGGACAGAAATAAAAGTGGTTTTCCATCACTACAGTGTGATATATTCTCGTGTTATAACATGCGGGTGGGTGTGTTGTGCGTGGCAGAGAGATGTTTATTCTCCAGTCTTATGAGTGAGGTGATGGTCGTGCGCATGCGCAGTGTGTTGGTCTCCGGGACGGGCAGCAGATGGTCTGTACAATAGATTTTCGGTTGGTCTAATTGGAGGGAAATTTGAATAACTGTCACACGTTCGGCGCGTGCATGCAATAGTCCCCATTTTCCCACGCGCATGCATACTATCCCGCCTATTTCCCACGAGTTCCAGAGAGTTCGTTACATTGTGTGTGTGAACTGCACTTGGAAGGATCATTCATGACGAATTTGATTATATCTGTGAAAGGAAGATGAGACATTGAGTCATTGACCTAAATTATAATGTTCACATAGCCTACACGTTAAATGTGCAACAAAAATCTAGAGGCCAAATACACAAGTCTGTTAAATATAACTGCATGATTTTAAACATTATGTGAATGCTAAATCTGTTAAACACAGATGTTATGTAGCCTATATATAATTAAGAGACCATTCTAAATGTTTACCATCTTGTTTAGATGTATGGGGCTATTCCAGTCCGGTGTTTGTTGCATTTCAATAAAAAATCAAGAGTCACCCAACAGCAATGTGAAAGACTGACAGCATGACAGGACACATGAAACTGTGATAGAAACCCAGGGTCTCACAATGTGTCCTATACGTGTAGAAATATGACTGCTGTATTGTTTAAAAGTGAATATCAAATTGCTTTCTTTATTTGAGGTCTGAAAAGCGTAATTTCTGTAATTTCTCCAGATTTTATATGCTGAAAATAAATGCATGTATTTTAAATTTAGGAGAAATATTGTTAGTAGTTCATATTATTAAACAAAAATGATTATTTTACCTATACACATTAATAGTAGATTTTAAAATACAGTCTGACAAATGGTCTTTGTTCTTCCTAATATTTGTAACAACCATAAACACATGCAGGATAATGAAAAGAACATTAAAGTGTTGTCCCTTAACGTTCTTAAAAAAAGATTATACTGCATGTGTGTCTTCAGCAAAAGCGCTGCTCAATAAAAACCATCATTGAACCTGCATGAGACCATGAGCTGTCCCGTGAGACCTGTCGCGCGCGCCCCTGGGGAATTATCCGTTAATAAGCCTGGCGCGTGCGTCTGTGCAGAGCTATATAGATGAGGAGAGCACGCGCCAGGCACGAGACTGACGCCATATGGGGGTCCGGAGCAGCAGAAAATGTGCTGGAACGCATCTGGAGATTTCCCCGAAGCACTTAACGCCACTGACGCAAATTCACTGCCCTCTTCTCAAAATCCCCTGTTGGAAATCAATCAACGACGGGTTTATTACATTAAGCAGTTCAAAAACGAAAAAAAAGAAAGGATTGGAAGGAAACATCGTACAAAATTTCACTTGTTTTGATCATTTCCAATTCGTCGTACAGTAGGTAAACACTATATTTGAGAATGAAACTTTTAGGAATTGAAATGACATACAGGGTAACTTTAAAAACAGAGTAGCTACCGTAAGCATATACAGACATAACATGAAAGTTATCGTCGCACTTTTATAAAGGCATGCATCGGGTGAAGGCTGTAGTGTCAAAAACTAAAGGTTTAGAATGGTACTTAAAGGTTCAAACATCACATACAATGTGCATCAGCACCAGTAGCACCAGTTAAATATTAGAATACCAAACATTAAACAGGAGGTACACAAATGTTCCTTGGAGTACAATATTGTAGGCCTGTCCAAAATGTACAACATTATATTATGTTCTGTGTACCCGTAAAGGGTATAAACAATAAGTGCCAACCCTGCGACAGAACAACGGTTCAATTAAAAAAACAATCTGACATGGATGTATGTGGTCGGTCGTACTGTAAGTTTACACACTGTAGAGCCTGAAAATGTGCGTAATTTAAGAAAAATAATAAAAGTCGTTTTAATAATGTTATTTCACATACGTTAACAGATGTTTACAGCCATACAACAATAACATCATTTACAAAAATAAGAAACCGAGTTAACATATACAGTATAGGCTTCGTTTGATGTTACCTGGACAATCCATGACAGCTTTGGTGATTCGTGTTGAGAGTTTGTTGTTAAATCTGACCCATTAGAATGTTCACTGGTCTTCAGAAAAATCTCACAGTGTTTGTATGGTGTTGACATTTATCTTCTAGGCTACACGACAGTGACAATGACAATTGCTTTGATTCAGTCTTCTGAGAAACATGTATTTTGTAGCTTTAGGGGATTATTAAATGTTAAAACAAAACTGGTAAACTATTTCCCCCATTCTGGCATGTGATTGTGCACTGTTATGAACTGCGTTTACACCTGATATTTCAGTGGTGGTAGACTTACACTGATCCACATTGTGTTAAACTACATTACAAGCGTGTTTCAGTGATCTGTGGGAGCATATGCCTCTAAACAACGTACAAATAGGGCACAATATACTTTATTAATATGAAGAAGTTGTCCGTAGGACATTATTACCTGTATTTTACATTGTGCACTGCATTCAATTGCATTTTATCATTTATGGAAATGTCTGTAAAATAAGGAAAAATGTACAGGTCATTTTCTGCCAGTACTTTATCCGTTCTTTTACAGTGTACAGTATGTGACAATATTCATGTTGAGGAAAAAGTTCCGTCCTGAGATCATCACACATTCACAGCAGATTATAATCCAGCAGGAGGCTGCGTTTCTAGGAGTCTTGTTTTCATTGTGACAGCGCCACCTATTGGATAGCAAAAGAAAGTGCAACCGAGGCAGAATTCCCATCCAACACTAAATCCCGGTTTCACAGACACAGTTTAGTTTAAACCAGGACTTTGCCTTAGTTGAATTAAGATATTGATGTGTATTTACAAAAATGCCTTAAAAGAATACATTACTGGTGTGCATCTTGAGACAATGATTAAGATATATTTTTGGGCAAATTATATTCAGTTAAAACAGGTCACACATTAATTTTATTCTGGGACTAGCCTTAAGCCTTGTCTGTTAAACTGAGCCTACATGTCTGCTCTGAAGTGCCCCCGTCCTGCACATTTGAGATCCAACCCTAAAAAAACATAACATCTTCATTTCAAAGTCTATTAATCCTGAAGGCTTTGGTTAGTTCAGAGTGTGGATTGGAACTAAAATCTGCAGGACAATTGACACTCCAGGACCGACTACTTTCTGTCTTGCAGTTCGGCTCGATATGTTTTAGGAGTTAATTATTATAAACGATAATACTGTCCATTGGCTCATTGTCAGCCCAGTGTCATTATTTGACCAGGCTTCACCACACAGAGAGACTCGGTCAGAGAGAAAAGTAATACAACAAGAAACGTTGACATGTTAACATAATCTTCTGTCATTTCATATTTTAAAAATCTTAATGACCTCCTAAAGAAACAAAGTAGGAGACGGAGCTGCGCAGTGTATGCCTCAACATGGAGAAAAGTGTAAAGTTCTGCGCGATTCTGCGGTGCCAAATATAAGGATATTTTAATGTAGTGATGACAAACCTCAAAGCACTGTTCCGAAGAATGTTTAGCTCCAATCCGTCTCCATACACAAGCTTGTGCTGTGCCGAGTGAGACCCCGGGTGTGTTTGGAGCTAAACACGAGGACCGACCCCTGAAGACTTTTGCATTTCGACTCATTGGTTTTATTTCTTCATTGTATGATTTGTATTTTCAGTAAGCCCTGTTTTTCCTAACAATAATTCGGTCTGCTCGAAGAATATCGTGACGTTTCCATAAAAGCATCATATTTGGCGATTGGCCAACGATGAAACCGACCAAAAATGAACCAATATAATATC
Source organism: Triplophysa siluroides (assembly GCA_006030095.1). Classification (NCBI taxonomy): domain Eukaryota; kingdom Metazoa; phylum Chordata; class Actinopteri; order Cypriniformes; family Nemacheilidae; genus Triplophysa; species Triplophysa siluroides. The sequence continues at coordinate 113,643 of VCII01000326.1, read as the reverse complement.
ATCAGTATAGTAATGGCACCGTGACGCGCTGTCTCTTTAACGTGTGATCCGGTTTAAACATGTTGCAGAGCTTCTCCTCCCCTTCATGGATTATTCACAGGTTCAGTCCCCGAGGACTTCTCAAGCAGAAGAGAGCAAACACGCGTTTCATCCGATGCGCTCCTCGTTGCGCGGCTAGCTTGCGTGTTTTTAGCGCACAACAGTGGTGACATGTGTCGTGTGGATGAACACCAGATCAGAAGAGCACTCGAAAAGCACAAAGGACATCCTGCCCTCTACTGACCAGGCTGTGGGGTCGATTGGATTTGGGAAAAGTCGCCATATCATGAATGATAGCATCCTATACTTATCGACATTGACCGAGAGCTCCGTGATCTGAGATGGACGACACAAAGTAACTGTAGTTATAACCGTAAGTCTCTACAGACCCGTGTTGGAGGTTCTTCATCATGATGGTGATGGAGAGGACTCTCCTCGCGGCGCGTCAGGGGGATGTTCAGACTCTGAAGGTTCAGTTGGCGGAGGGGCTGCTCAACAGTGATGTGAAGGACATGCTGGGAGCGACGCCCGTGCATCACGCCGCCCGCGCGGGAAAGCTCACCTGTCTGCGCTATCTGGTGGAGGAAGCGGGTTTGTCGTCCACGAGCCTGGCGCGCAACGGCGCGAGCCCCGCGCATGACGCCGCGGCCACGGGCAACCTGAGCTGCTTACAGTGGCTCGTGACTCACGGAGGATGTCGTGCCGCCGTGAGTATCTTTACCAACTCTGACTTAGATCACTCGTTCCTCCTCAAATATAACGAAACCACCGAGTTCAACCAACTGCTCCACGCAGTTCATAACATGTGCAGCGCGAGAGTCCTCCTGTGGCTGGTTACTGTGTTGTGTAAGCTGATCCCTAACGTAAAGAATGAACGTGGTTTTGGTATAGTGAAAGTCACCATAGTTGTGCTGATGGTCATTTGTAGCCTAAATTTGCTCCGTTTTTCATGGTTAAACTTTTGGCAAAATCTTGGCGTATTCGTGGTTACCATGAGTATAGATGATATAGTCCCTAAGGGATAGAAACCAAAGTTGATGGAGCCACACAAACCCTGTGGAAAGACACTATACAGTCTGTTTGTTGCAGAAAGACAGCATAGGAAGTATGGTAGCATAGCAAGTCACAATGACGATATCGTCTTTAATAAATATACTGCACTACCAGTCAAATTCACCTTTACCATAGTTTTTTGTGTCTTTTATACTCTTTGGGTCAATGAGTCACACTCAAACTATTACAGAAAGAGATAGTTTGTAACCATTGTGACTCTTGAGGGCTGAATTGTTTATAATATTTGTAATATTTACACGACATGATTGTGTTCATTGTGGTTTATTGTCAAGAGCAACATTGTATGACTGTGTAATAATGACAAAGGACCAGCCCTGAACTAAACCCGTCCTGAAGAGACCAGTGCACATATAGAGCGCATCCGTCTGGAAGATTACAACCTTTTGTCACACAATGAGAACATTTAGACCCATTCATTGTTCGGACTGTATGTTTGTTAAGTCAATCTTCACCTTCATGGCTAACTTTAAAGTGGTCTGTTGTTTGTGATCATGTCCTACATAAACACACTTCTGTCATGCACGTCATGCAATGCAGCCATTGAAAAACACCTCAGGACTGTTTTCAGTCACATAAGAACTCTCCTCGCATCAGTAAGAGATGGTCAAAGACTTGCACTGCACAGGTCTTCTTATAGAAGTCTGACTGTGTGATCAGCTTGACCCGTGCCGTGGGTAATCCTGACCTGACCGACTCCAGTGTGTCATCCATGCAGTGAGTATAACGTTGGAATGAAGCGAAGAGTGTTTCTATTCAGACACTTCCTGTGAAACATTTGTGCTTTCATACAATCTCAGTCTCAGTCAGCAAAAAGAAGCTTCCACAAACATCTCATCACAGCTGGGTAAAGCTGTGCTGTTTCCCTTCAAATGTACAGTTCATTTTTGACCGTACATGATAAAACGTACAAATGTTGGTTGCGTGTGAGCCATGAATATTTTGGACTTGTGTTTCCTGATGAGAGGATTGTATATATTTTGAAAATGTGCATACATTTGCATATATGTTTTAAAGTGAACTTTTAGCAGCGTTTTGGAGTAAGTTAAGTAAACAAAATCTTCTAGATTAGATCCGAATCATTAGTTTAGCTAAATATAGTTGTCTACATCATGTGCTTTAATCTCTTAATTTTGATGTCAGTGCCAGCTGGTACAGATACTACACCTGATTGGGATATATGTTCAGGTTCAGTGTTTTGAATGACGGTGTTGTGTAATATTTAGCTGTCCTGCATTCATCTGCTGGATAGCGGTGCGAGTGACTCATAGCGAGGGTCTCTGAACACCTCCCAAGCTGTGGATGTGCTTGGCTGTTTCCCATCACCCTCTGCAGGGAGCTGTTTCTGTAGCAGACACTTAAAGATGTGGCCTCTCTGTAGACCATCTCTGGTTCTCAGTGATCAGGCCTCAATAATTAGAGTTTTGTGTGGTCATTGTTATCAATGGAGTACAGGAGGGGTCTGAGAACAGAGCCCTGCGGGACTCCGGTCACCATATCACCTAACTTCTACATAATCCATGTGCACAGAAGATATTCAGACCCAGAGTGTCTCTGCAAGTGGTTTTTTTGCAAGCTGTTTGGGTTTATTGATAGCTTTATAGTAGGCTTGTTTAACAGCGAGCAGCGGCTTGTCTCTGAAAACTCATAAGCCACAGGAAGAAGGTGTGTGCAGTCAACACATCCCCACAATACAACTGCTTAAGCCCTTTAACATCACTGTCACCTGAATGTAGTAAGAATAGTCTCTGGACTGTAGATAGTGCTACTGTGTTGGGTTCTCTGCTACTACAGCCTGCTACAGATGAGATTTATTATGGTCTGCATCTAAAAGTTTGAATATTCTGGAGGTTTGCCTACACAGTCGATAGGTCTAGTGGTTCACCTCAGTCACTTTAGTAAAATGTACCAAAACTAGCGGTTGCCATAACAAAGCGGTAACTGGAGCTGTTGCTGTTGTTGTGTGCACATGCAGTGCTGGAAGATATCGCTGGCGTCAGCGGGGAGCAGGACGTCTACAGCAGGGCTTCACGTTACATTATTGTGTTTCATACCCGTAGTGCAAGTTGAATGACTACAAACATCTATGACCAGTTAAACATGAGCCCTCAGAGACCCTGGGTCAGAAAATCATCTCACTGAAACAATCAGTTCTACCACATAGAAGAATAACAATTCCGTCGTCATTATTTTGTTCCAAACCTCACGACTGATGAACAGTTCTCAACGTTCTGTACAAGGAAGCCACTGGCTGCTCATAACTCCAAGAAGGACTGTTGTCATTGATCACTGACATTTGTGTCCGTTTCTCATTTCACTTTAAGTTAACTCTTCTCTGTGGAGTATGGGGTATGTTTCCCTTATAAACAATCCTGCAAAATGGATTGAAAATGACTTGATGACCTTCAGCACCTTAAATAATCACATCTGCGATAAGTGCAGGTGCCTGTTTTCTCATCAGCATGCACAATTTTTCTTTAGAAATATAATATGACAATAAAATGACAAATACATTTAGCCATTGGATGTGTTTGTGTTGTGTTGTTTGCAGGACAAGGACAGCTCAGGGGCCACCGTCCTGCATCTGGCCTCTCGTTTCAGCCACCACGACATCATTCATTGGTTGTTGAAAAGTGGGGAGGGGGATCCTACTGTTGCCACGGATACGGGGGCGCTGCCTGTTCATTATGCTGCAGCTAAAGGGGATTTGGCCTCTCTCCGGCTGTTACTGGAGCACAGCCCAAAGTAAGATCACACGCGTGTGTGTGTGTGTGTGTGTGTGTGTGTGAGATGTGCGATCGCTGAGATTTGCACATGAATGATTTCGAGTAAGTGACCCTTTAATATACATTCAATTGTTGAGTTTATATATAGAGCGCTGAAACAATGAAGTGTCAGTGTGTGTTGAATTTCAGCAGAAACAAACTGACAGAAAGTCACCCAACAGTAATGAGAAACACTGACAGAATGCAAAGAACCATCAAAGTTGTGACAAAAACATTGCCGGTTTGACCAGTACTTTATACGCTTTTTCTACGGGATTTTTTACAGTGTAGTGGTCCCTCATAGATTTGAGTATTTCTGGAGAGAGATGTGTGTGTGACACAGGCCGCTACCGTTCTCCGTTGTTGCTTTATGGATCATTGCCACCCATATGAAAAACCACAGATCCCTCTTAGATCTCAATTATTTCTCCAAGACATCAATGAGAATAAATGGAGAGCAAATGGAAACTTTTGCTGAAGTCTCAGATATTTGTGTCAGAAATGTGAGAAATGTCTCTGTCATTAGAGTTTCTGAAGGAGTTCACCCAGATCCAGATCTGACCTCCATACTTTCATGTGTTTCAATACACCTTCGCTCTCATTTGATTCAGTTTTTATTTTCTTCTCAGCAATTTTCGGAGAAACATTTCAAACTAAATTGACACTTACATTAAACTCAACTGAGAACTCCATCCAATGTCCTGAGATATGAAAGAGAAACCATTCTCCTCTGGACACCTCCATTATGTCTGTATGACCCTGGTTTGGTTGAATCTCTTTTCAAAGTAATATTGGACTTCTTCATCAGGGCACACAGTTGAAGGTGTGGTTCACATCCACAGCATCACAAGTGTGTTAAAGAAACATTGAAATATTCAGTGAAGTCAAAGTGTAAATGCAGACATTACATTTATTCATGAACGCTGAAGACTGGACAGAAAGAGGACAAAGAGTGAAATTGCTGATGTGTACCAGTGTCACCCCAGAGATAAACTAATGACACACACACACACACACAGATATTGTTGTGTAGAGGTCATGGTGTTGCGAGAGATAAGAGTTTATCACAACACCACACAGATTAACCTTCATGACGTCATCTCTCTCTCTCTCTCAGTGATGTAGATTTACACTACGACATGACTGACAGGACATAAAGATTGTGGAGGTCATCAGAGGTGTAACTGTAACTGAGGGGTTTGTGTCTGTTTGTCTTTTGTGTGTCTCTTTATCCACTGCGCTCAGACTGGTGAGTTTGTGAAGGAAGAATGAGCGCTGTCAGGATTGCTGATAACACTAATGACATGAATGATGGGCTCATAGAACTCACGTGAATGGAGAGAGAGATTACAGACACCATCTCGATGGTCAAATTCGATGGAGACAATTCACACGGGTGATGTTCTTTTTGTGATATGTGCTGTTATGCCATCTTCATCTATCGTTTATTTTTGCTTGAAGGAATCGTTCACCCAGGGATGAAAACGGTCCTGTGATTGACTCACTCTTTTGTCGCTTCATTTCTTCAGATGATGAGGTTTGATCTTGTCTTTGTAACGCCATTGGATGGTCTTACGGTCGTCTGATCCAAAGCTGTGGGTTCATGGGTGAGGATTGTTTTATTTGAGGGCAGGGAACAGTTTGTTTGAAATATCAGAAATCACTCACCTGCACCTTTAATGACAGATATGTTTGACACATGACCAAACAGCCATACAGATGAGAACACAAACACACCTAAACACACAAACACCAGACAGATGGTTTCAGATGCGGCTCAGACACTTTCGTAAGCCATAGTAAACATGCTTTAGTTTTTTACTAAGTGAGAGAAACCAAAACTCCTATGATGAATACATGGAGAAAAACCCCTGGAGAGATAGCGGTCTCAGTCGGAATTATTTTTTAGCTGTAATTTTCTGTAAATGTGTGAAGAAAGCAATGCTTTTGAACAGAACAAACCCTCAGAAATGATTCAGAAGAAGTGATCTTTTCTGTGCAGCATCTTCTGAAGTAGACTGACTGACATATATGAAGAGTTTGAATGAGATCATGTTTGTTTTATTGTGCATTCCAATGAATATCAATCAAACTGCAGTTATCTCATTTTGGAACCAAACTCTTCATATTGTAAAGGTCACTGAGGTCAGAGGAGGAGGAGAAACAGTGGTCAGGACCGTGTCAATCAACAATAAAGTGAAGATTTCCACAGCAACATGACTTCTTCTCATCCTACCCTAATGACCATTCTAATGTTCCTCCTCTATATCCAGTGAAGAACGGGTCCGACACAAAATATTCTGTGTGCTTGCAGGGTCTTCATGTGCTTTCTAATGTGTTTTGAGTGGTGATGTGTAGCCGGAAGTGGTTGCCAGGGTAGTTGTTAGCAGGATTTCATGCGGTTGCTAGGTGCTGCATCAGTGTGTGTGTGTGTGTGTGTGTGTGTGCGCGCTGTAGAGTCATGTGTCTGTTAGAGTTACACTCATGAAACATTCAGACGTCTGATCACTTCCTAATGACTGATCCCTTCATGAATTCCTCTTCCTGTCTGAAATATTCAACGTCGCTTCATTTCTCTCTGAAGCACACGTCACATGCTGTCGTTTCATCAGCGCTCATTAATCTAACAGGCAAACATTTCAAATATACTCACGTCAAACATACACTAAATAAAGTTATAATAGTAATGTGTGTGTGTATAATAGTATCAGTGTGTGTGTGTGTGTGTGTTCATTGTGGCATAAGGTGATATTGTGTGAATGATATTACATACAAAGAGTTTATTTGCTAAAAGAAATAACCTTTCATTTACAAATGTGTTTTGTGGATTCCAAGAAATATCAATCAAACTGCAGTCGGGTTGTTTTGTTTAACTAATAATAACTAAAAAACAAAAACTGAGTTGTCTGTACTCTTTGTTCATACTTGACGTCAGAGCCGTGTTATGCTGAACATATGTGACTTCACAGACGTGCTGTAAGTAAGTGAGGACTTCTGAGCCATCATGTGTCTACTGAAGATAAGTGTAGTTCCTGAACGTCACCGTGAGGGATTTTCCACGGGTCACATGACATCATGCTGCCGGCCGCTAGAGAGCAATGTGTCTTCTGTGGTCCCCTGGAGCTGAGAGGCAATGCTTGAAGTGAAGCGACACTAATCCTCTTAAGAGACTCACTTCATGTCCAGATAAGCTGAGCTTTATTGTATTTATAGAGACACAGAAGTCCTGCTGAGGCACTCAGGGAGATCTCACACACATCTTCTTTATCGTATTATCTGTGAACATGCTTTCAGTTCATCTGGGAGCAATGTTGTGTTCAGCATCCTGTAATCCAGTAGTTTCTTCACACGGAGAAGTGATGATGATGTTTGACATGTTTTAATTACATATCCAGAGTAACCAACACTGTATTTGACCCATCTCACAGCACATCAGTAGTTGCGCTCAGATCGCTTTAAGAGAACACCTCACCTTCATCATTTACTCATCCTCGTGTCATCCAGCATCACTTCATTTTCTCATCATCCCTGTCTGTGTTCCCGCTTCATGTTATGGACTTATCTTACGTCCCGTTCCTGTTGTAGTTCTGTGTAGTTTCTAGCTTTCCTGTAGCTCAGTGGTTGAAGCGTGGCTAGCAATGCCAAGGTCATGGGTTTGTTCCCAGGGGATTGCACATAGTCAGAATCGAATGTGTATTACGATGCAATGTAAGTGTCTTTGGATAAAAGCGTGTGCCGAATGTGAATGTAAATGTAGTTGTTTCGTTCATTGGTTGTGTGTCATGATCTGTTTCAGGCGTGTGTTGTTAGCCCTCTCTGACCCTGTGTATTTCAGCCCTTGTGTTTCCTCTGTCTGGTGTCTGTCGTTGTTAGAGGTGTGATCTTATGGTTTTTTGTTGTCTCTCGTGTGTCTTGGATCTTTTGTTATTCTGTTACTCTGTTTACTTTCATTAAAATTCGACTGCATGTGGATCAGCTTCCTGCCGGGATTTCTCATTCGTTACACATCTATTCAATTCCATTTTTATTTATATAGCGCTTTTGACAATTTTCCTTGTTGCAAAGCAGCTGTACATACATTACAATAAACAAACAGTACATGAATAAATAAAATACAGGGAAGCTGTGGTTTACAGTGATTAAAAAACAGGAGGCTTTCTCTCAACAGGTAGTGGTCTAGCTTTTGTTGAAACCAGTAACTTTAATGTATTATGGCTCCTGTGTGACATATCGCTTATTGCTCATAAACTCTCTGTAAGTCGCTTTGGATAAAAGCGTCTGCTAAATGTCTAAATGTAAATGTAAAAATGTAAATGTAAATGTTGTAAGGCACGATGTGAAGCGCTGTTATAAAATCACTGTAAACCACAGCTTCTCGAGGCTTATTGCTTTTATAAAACTTTTATAAGTTTGTTAGCAAAACAAACACATAGTACTGTTGTTATAAGTGAAGCTCATGCCATTGGTTCTTGTGTCATGGAAGTCTTTTTGTCATTAGTCACGGCACACGCTGTGTTTCAACACTTACAGAATAATAATGAAAATGACCACTGTTATGAAAAGATATTTAGGAGTTGAGAGATGTTCAGAGATGAAGCAGATGTTTGATGTCATTGTTGTGCAGTTTTGTTGTCTTTTGGACTAGACATTGAACAACAAACATTTACTCTCATAATTTCCCCAATGCCTTTTGTTTTTTCGTTTAGATTCGTCAATTTTCAGACCAAGAACGGAGCCACACCGCTGTATCTTGCGTGTCAGGAGGGTCACCTGGAGGTGGTTCAGTATCTGGTGAAGGACTGCGGGGCGGAGCCAAGTATCAGAGCCAATGATGGCATGACCCCGCTGCACGCCGCCGCACAGATGGGACACAACACCGTCATCGTCTGGCTGGTGAGACATCAGCTTTATGACATGACTACAGCATTTCTCTCGTTCACTTCAAACACAGCCGCTGTAACGTGTCCTGAGACCTGAGACCGCTATCTCTCCAGGGGTTTTTCTCCATTTATTCATCATTGGAGTTTTGGTTTCTCTCCACCGTGCCGTGTTGGCTTGCTCACCGGGGGACTGCTGGTATTAGATTATCTTATTCCATTACCGTTGCTTTCATTAGGATGCTCTTTACACTCGTTTTCCACTTCAGTGTTTTCTTCTTTTTCACATAAAGCGGATCTGTAACAATGCAACATTGTGAAAAGCGATGGATAAATAAACTTGACTTGATCAAGATCAAGATCACCACCACACTTACTGTTAAACAGTTTGTATAGCTCACAGGTACTGAAATGATCTTGAAGGAATCGTTCACCCAAAAATTCCTTTTTATTTCTACTCAAAACAAAAAAGTCAATGGGGAACATTTTTGGGTGAAATGTTCCTTTAAAATGAATGTCATTTAGTGAACGCAGCGCTCTTAACTCAGAGGCGTGAAATATAAAATCACTTCGTTCGATCTCGGCTATTGAAAACATCCAAGTATCAAGAGTGCTTGAGAAACTATGTGATCTTGACAGGTTCACACTGTCTTACAGGAAGGGTTTGGACATGATGATGTTTGTGTTGTTTATGTCCAGATGACTTTCACAGACATCAGGTTGACTGACAGAGATCATGATGGAGCTACAGCCATGCACTTCGCAGCCAGTCGTGGACACACTAAAGTTCTGAGCTGGCTTCTGCTCCACGGAGGAGAGATGGTGATGGACAGCTGGGGTGGAACGCCTCTTCATGACGCAGCTGAGAACGCAGAACTGGAGGCGAGTGTAATATAGCTGTGTATATGTAGATCTTCACCACTATCACATGTGAAAAGCTAGGAAACAAAAAAGGTTGCAATAGAGGTACAAATGATAAGTTACTATGTTTTATAAAAAAACAGCATTTGCACATTGTATTGTAAAATGTATAAAAACAATTTCTCATTAACCCTTATCTAAATTATAATAACAATCAAATGTTCGTTTTATGAGCTCTAATATTCAAATACAGTAGGCTGTTATTGAGAAACAATTTGTTTTATTTTATTTGCAACATTATTTTCAAACAATGAGAAGGTAATTAGAAACAAGTATTTGTAGTTAATTATAAAAAAGATATTTTTAGTTTTTGTATTTATTTTGTATAGGAGGGCGCGGTCTTAAATCTTCCCTAGGGCATCAACAGAGGCTGGGCCGGCCTGGCTAATTGTGTACATTTGTTGTTGTTGTTATTTCCTTTGGTGATGATCAGAAGACAATGTGAAGTGAGTGTGAAGCAGTGTACTGAATGAAAGAGATGTGAGAGAGAATGAGTTTCTATTGTCTCTCGCTCTCTGCCCCGAGACATGCGTTACAAACCACAACTGTCACATGTCCTGTGTTGAAAATCAACTCTTCAAGTATGGGACAACATTTATTTCTGATCACACTCTTTCTAGTGCAAGATTGTCTTTGGGGACAAGATTGGGGGGGGCGGGGCTACCGTAGGGTGTTACCATGGTGATACTTCACTTTATTTAGTATTCTGAGTGGTTGTAAGAGCGTTGCTTGAAGGTGTCCAGGGTTTTCTGGGTGTGATGGCTTTGATATTGATGATATTCTGCTGTCGGGATAATCAATGATGAGCTGTTTCTCTCTGTAGTGTTGTCAGATTCTAGTGGTGAATGGAGTGGATTTGGGAACACGAGACCAAGATGGATTCTCAGCGGCGGATCTGGCCGAGTACAACGGGCATCACCAGTGTGCCAAGTACCTCCGCACGGTTGAGAACATGGTTAGACCCTCACACACACACACACGCACGCACACACACGCACGCACACACACACACGCACACACACACACACACACACACAGTCGGTGATGGTGGATATTATTTGAATCCTCAAATGTCCATGAACACATTGGGCCTCATTATTGAAATAAGCATACGACCGGAAACTGGGCAAACTTGGCATTTATCAAAATGGACGTGATCGGTTATTAAGATCAAATCTCACGACAGGTCTCAGCTCAAACGCATGTTTTAAGATAGGGTGAAGGTCCATGTATGCTTTACCCTTTTGATAACTGAAAAGGAATAATGACAAATACAAAGATAGATCGTTTAGTATGACAATGTAAAAATAGATTCCAATGCAAATTCATATTTTTATTACATTGATAAAGTATTTTCTTTTCTAGCCTAATGATATTATCATTTAAATGCTTGACATTACAAGTTTAATGGATCCTTTGTGTACAAAACTTGAATGATATTTTAGGCTACTTCTACGACAGTAAAAATGCACAATTAAAAGTAAAACATTTTAAAAACTATAGAAGGCCTAACCAATATATCAGCAATGGGTTAGTTCACCTATTTGCAAGACGACAACAAATATCCATTCTAATGAAAACAGAGAGTTTTTTTGTATTTGTGCGATGTTCACTTGGGGGTGGAAGAGGCGCACCGGGTCACAGCTGGAGATGGCCTGGCTGTGTGTGGGCTCAGAAGACCGCTGGTTCCTGCCTCTGACTGACACACCTGAAAGAGAAAAAATAAATGAAGCCAACATAAAACTGCGTGCTTGATTTAAGCAGCCTGAGATGCAAGATTAGCAGCATAGATCCCGTTTAGAAACATGCGTCCGTCTCCTGCGCCACAGACCATTTTCACCTAAATAATGTTTTTATAAAAAAATGTACACATTTAATTATGCCGCAAAATGTTCAGTAGGGCTTAATTTACACTACATTCATTTTACATCAACACATTACTGTAACTCAAAGTTCTTTAAGACTGAAGTCAGATTCGTTTTGTTTAAATTTAAATACATTACACAACCAGAATCATTTGAAGCAACAACAATACGTTCAGTGTAAAAATAATAGTGAAACAATAACACATTTTTTGCAGTAGCCTAACTTTGACAAAACATGAATATCCAATAAAAAATACAGACCTCAGCTGGAGTTGGGTTCGCTGTTGTCTCTTTTATAAACAGTTTTTCACCTCTTCTGATTTCACTTTTCAAGGTTAAAGTTAACATATCTAAATCGTAGAGGTTCCACTTTTGGCCGGATTACGCTTCTCCAAGTTGCAAAATCTATGGGCGAGGAGTCTACACCTGACTGTATGGGGGCGTGATCTGCACATTGCGACCGCCGCATTGATCAGGGGACGATCATTCCTACGATGAGATTGGCGGCATGCCAATGTTTGACGAATCACACGTGAACCCGTTTCTACGGCCCATTATGTGTATGAAGCTGTTGGAGGTATCGCATGTGACTTTCGCTCTTATCATGGGTTGACAGAGTTAATTCAGATTATACACAGTTGACGTCTTCCATCATGAATAATGAATAAAGAACGCGTTAAGCGTGTCCGAAGGGAACACAGGTCTGAGGTTTAACACGTCTCTGGTGTCTGTTATGAGAAAGCTTTCCGTTCACTTCCAATTACACACATGTGAACAACACAAACACACGTTCAGGGACTCAAAAGCATGTCAAATGTAATGCTAAATGTGTTTCACGTAAGTCACTTGAATGTGAAAGTGTGTAAACAGCATGACAACCTTCATTGAGTCAGCAGCATGTTCATGTCTAATACAGGAGGAGGTTTGGGTGGAGATACCAGATCACCAGAGAACTTCTTTGATTATTTGAGTCCACTGATCTCTCACTCACTGTAAATACACATCTGCTCATATACTGGTCACAAGCGCCACTGTTGAGCAGAGATGCGTTACAGACAGACGGGTCGTCTCGGTCATGTTCTGGATGTAAATGAACAGACGTGTGATGTTTCTCTCAGAGCGTGGAGCATCGTGTGCTGTCCCGGGACCCTTCAGCAGATCTGGAGTACAAGCAGCCGGACTCGGGTCTGTCCTCACCCAACGCCACCCTGCACACCGCCGCCCCTCCTGCGGGCCGCTTCCACGTCTCCTCGCCCTCCAGCTCGCTGTCCAACTACGACTCAGCCAACAGCAGTCAGACGAGCACCGGAGAGAAGAGGAACGGCCCGCCTCCTTCACGAGCGCCTGCAGGTCAGACAAACACACAGACGTCACATTAAAGCACACGATGGAGCGCTCTGTCCCATCTTTCATGTGAAGTGAAGTGACCTATTTGTCAGATGCGGTGACCCATAGCCGAAATGTGACCTCTGCATTTAACCCGTTCAGAGAGAAGTGAACACACGCAGAGCAAGTGGTGAACACACGTACACCCGGAGCTATCACTGCAGCGCCCGGGGAAAGAGTGCTGTCACCCGCTCCAGTGGCGGGATACTTAACACGCAGACCAAAAACGGGCTTGTGCCGAGAACAGCAATGCCATGGAAAGAGATGTGGTCAATATAGGTGTAAACGTAAGAACCAAAGATCTAATGCACTGCAAAAAGTGTCTTGTTGTTTAGTAGAAATATCTAAACATTCTTAAATCAATGTGCACTTTCTTGACAAGAGATATTTAGTCTCTTTTTAAGGAGAATAACATAAGAATGAAGTAAGTTTATGGTGGTTACTGAGGTCAAACTACATTCAAGTTTATTTTTCTCACCCCATTGGCAGATTGTTTTTACCATAAACTTACTTCATTTTACTTACTTACATTCACTTCATAAAACAAGACTACATATCTAAGGTCACTTTACTTCTTGTCAAGTAATTGGATATTGATTTACTAAAAACAGGAGAAAAATTCTTATTCAGGGAATGCGTGAATGTCAGGATGAAGACGGATCCTACATCATCTCAAGACGTCTATACATTATGAGATGTTAAATGAAGATGTAGATTGTTTGATAAATGAGTAGCTGTGGTGATGTGTGTTCACTGAAGCAGAAGTCATTGAGTACACACTGATGTCCTCTAGTGGACACACGCACGCACGCACACACACCTCAGTTTCAGATCAGTTTATATGTCTCAAATATGTTTGTTGTCTCACGTGATTCATGAACATCCATTCTGTTCTTTCTGCAGCTGCGTGATTCCTCGTGTTCTAATCTGTTCTAAATAGTCACATTAATGTAAAGGGACGAAAGCACTTGTTTATCCTCATGTCAAACCCGTATGAGTTTCTTTCTTCTTCAGAACACGAAAGAAGATATTTTGAAGAACGTTGATCATCGAACAGCACTGAACTCCATTGACTTCCATTGTATGAAGACAAAACCGTTTCGAGACGTTTCTCAGAATATCTTCTGCAGTGTTCCACTGAAGAAAGACTCGCGTACAGATTTACAAACACATACGTGTATTTTACATGTTGAAATACAGGCTTTTGTAATAGACTCGGCTCTCTCTAAGCCGATGTGTATGATGAGTCTCTGGATGTACATGTGGCGTTTGTTCCAGGATGATGTTGTGATTGTGTTTTGATGGCAGCTGCTGGAGATTCAGTCATCACAGACATGCAGGCGTATATGGACATGCTGAACCCCGACGTAACAGAACCTGCACACCTGCCGCCCCCTCCCGCCTACCCCCCACCCCCCCCTCCATCAAACCTGCCCCCCCCACCCAAAACCCCCGAGGAGGACGAGACGGCGTCCGCTGAGTACCTGAAGGTGAAGAGGAACCTGCGGCGGGTGGAGAACGACGGAGGAATAAAAGAGGTAGGCTGGTATGATCGTGTGCAATAACACAACACCCCTGTGGTCACAGCAGAACATGCTTTCTGTTCAAATAACACTGCTTCACGACTACAGAAGAGTTCCTCATTAAAGAAGACACCTGGGAATGTTTAATACTAATAATATTGTTCTGTGAATCCAGCCCATTTATTTGGTTGTATTCAGATACACAACAGGGGTCATCTATGCATTCACACACACACACACACACACACATAAATGTAACATAAGAGAAGAGACTGTGTTCACAATCATCCGCTATAAAAACATCACTTCTCTTTATCGTTATTAACTGAGAACTGTATTCCTTCATAATTCATAATAGCTCGCTCTGCCTCTAACTTGTCCATCCACTTTGCCACCCATCCTGGTTTCATACAGACACTTTTAAGCATCAAATGAATGTCGATGACATTTAGTAATATTTCAAATGCTTGAGAAACATAATAATATGATAAGTGAGTGTATACATCAGAAGTAATGTGATGTGACGATTGAGTCCATAATAACACCTCGATCCCTGAGGAGAGGACACTGAAACATCTAATGAACACACGTTCTGTGGTTTTAATAAGGCATGAACACACACACACACACACACGCGTGTACAGGTGTGAGATAAAACAACACAAGATGGTCTAATGACTGCAGTTTACACTCATTACACACAGTCATGTGTTTTCTGTTGCCCGGCCGACAAACTTCCTCCTCACGCACGAAACCAGCGCTGCTCATGCACAAAGCCCAGAGCAGGTGCACACACGCGCACACACACACACACACACACACACACACGCACACACACACACACTGGATGCTTTTGTGTGGCTGTTAATGAGGTCTTCCATTAGTCCATTCATGCTGGACGTGATGGACCTGACGTTCATTTCTCTAATGAAACCCTCCGCTAACAAGAACATTACTGACAATTCAAGTGTGTCTGCAGAGAACATAATGCGCTTGTTGTCTGCTTGTTTGCTTTTCAGATTTAGACCTTGTAACTCAGTTGAGATTTTGTTTTGATGGGGACGGCCATAACAAACCGGCTTATCATGTTCCACACCGGTCATGCCGGCTTGATAATTCATACTAGCTCTTCCAGTTTTTATTGTTTTATACGCCACGTTCATGTTTATGGCACAGATTGATTCTCTGACCCTCAGAATTCACCAGAAGATTCACTTACTGATGTGACATATTTGAAGGAGCAGAAATGAAGACGTTCAAGATGGACATCAAATGTTCACAGCCGTCTGTTTCATTCAACACAAACTAGACAAATGTCCTCTGTTCCTTTAAATGGCCGGGACATGCAAACCACTCCCATATAACTTCAGTCAGTCCATTCTACATTTGTCTTCTTCACATTCTAGGAGAGAAATATCACTTTTTAAAACAGAAAACATCACGTGTAAGCGTGTAATTGAAGTTCATTTTGAGTCAAATGAAACTGTTGTTCCCTAACCCCGTAACTCCATTATTCTCAATGAATGCTTTAACTGCAACAATAGTATTGATATATTTCATATAATTCCATGATGTTGACGTCTCTGCTGTCAGATATCTGTCCAGAGGAAAGCACACGATGTTCTCAGATCTGTCGTCTCACATCTGTTCTCAGCTTGTCCTTTTATGGTCAGAGAGTCGCAGGTGAGCGTGAGCCGGTGTTTCATCACATCCTTTCACACATGTGCTGTGTGTCAATAACGTGAGCGGATCGTCCAGAGCAAACCTCCACCTCCAGAATCTCTGATCTGACGTCACTTTATGAAGGGGAAAGTGTTTCTCGTTTCATTCTCTGTGTTTTTATAAGTCAGTCTGTGAGGGGTGTGTCACAGTCCGGAGACCCCGGCAACACAAGCATGCCTAGCAACCGCACACGAGGGCTGTGTTTAGTCTAGTTGAGCTGACTCTTGCTTAGTTTGTTTGTTCAGCTCCAGCACATTTGAATACCACATCATTTAGTGACTCAGGCCCATATTAGGCCAGCGTTGACTCTGAATGTGTGTCGCGGTGGATTTAATGCACTTCATTCTGTGACACTGAACAACATCATCGTCTTCATGTCCCCTCATTATCAGTTCCAGTTTCATTTCATTCTGTGAACCAGAGAACACACTATGAACAACTCCAAATGAAAATCTTGTTTTTTATATTGTGCATTCATTTGCAGAACATTTCAAAACGAAATAAAACAAAAGAGGCAAAGTTTGCAGATCTTGAAATCAATATTTCATATTTATGCTTAAACAACACGTTACTAATGATTTGCGTGTATTTCGGGATCAGTTCAAAAATAAATACGAGGGAATCCTTTTCACATCGCTGTTGAGTGACTTGAGAGTCATTTCTGAGGTTTGTTTCTTTTGAAATTGAACACAAACCGGACTAGAATGAACTCAAACATGACGAGATGAAGATGACAGATTTCTTGTATGTTCAGTACGTGTGGTTGTGTCATTTGTGTGTGTTGTGTTTGTGTGGTTTATGTGTGTTGTGTTTGTGCGTTTCATGTGTGTTGTGTTGTTTGTGTGATGTGTGTTGTGTTGTGTGTTTCATGTGTGTTTGTGGTTTTGTGTTCGTTTGTCGGTTTGTGTTGTTTGTGTTTGTGTTGTTCATGTGTGTTGTGTTTGTGCGGTTCATGTGTGTTGTGTTGTTTGTGTACTGGATGTGTGTTGTGTTTGTGTGTGTTTGTGTTTGTTTGTGTGGTTCATGTGTGTTGTGTTTGTGCGGTTCATGTGTGTTTTGTGTGTTTGGTGTTTTGTGTGTTGTGTTGTTTGTGTACTGGATGTGTGTTGTGTTTGTGTTTGTGTTTTTGTTTGTGTCTGGACTTCGTGTGTTTGTTGTTCATGTGTGTTGTGTGGTTTGTGTGGGTGAGATTCCAGTGGATGTGTGTAACGTGGTCCGGGCAGAAAGAGGAGCCGGTGCGGTCATGAGCAGCCGCTGTGTCACAGTGTTTTGCATAAGAGACCACGAGCGCTCTGACCTGTGGTTGGATAACAGGTGAGCCTGTGAAGCCCCGCCCCCTCCCCCCGGGGATGTGGTTGTGGGCTTGGAGTGGGCGGGGCGAGTCAAAGCAGCCTCAGGTAGAGCGACGCTCAGCAGAATGGAGCTCTTGTGATGAGACACCTGTGCTTCCACCGGCTTCAGACGTGAAGCGAGAGAGAGATCCAGAGAGAGAGAGAGAGACGGCGGGTAAGACTGACATTCAGCGTTATGTGATGATGCATTTCTGATGGAGACTGCCGTGGCTTTGTTGAAATAACACAATGGGCTTTAGAGCGGCTGATGTTTCTGGGTCATTTTCTGTCAGATGCAGATCATGCAGAATGAATTAAGCGATGTGTTGTTGTGTTGTTGTGCTGTTGTGCTGTTGTGCTGTTGTGTTGTCGCTGTGATGTGACTCTGCACAGCTGAAGGATTCGTCTAGCGGTGACTGCTGCTGAAATATTCAACAGGTTTTAAATGGGTCTCATTGTATAGAGGTCAGCTAGGCTTTCACACAGCCGTTTCCCTCAGGAAGACACTCGGGTTTCACATGATTCATTACACTGAAGATCTGAGCCATACCATAATACCACATATGGGCTTCTTGAATGCAAACTTCAGGTCACTTTGGAAAAAGGCATCGGGCAAACAAGAATAGGAAGAATTCCAATAAAGGTGTTCGGATTTCACATGAAGTGTGTTTATATAACATTGTAAATCACTGTAGCTTTATTTGCTGCATTCTGTGGGATTATTTGTTTAAGAATTGCATTGCGCAATGTTGTTTACTATGCAAACGCCGAGGTTTTGCATTAGGGAAATCTTGAGAACAGGAGCAGAAAACCAGGGCTTTTTTGGTGTGCGTTGAAACTGTGCTGAAGGTCTTTATGTCATGACTCGCTCGAGGTGAGACGATGAGGATGAGATGAAAAGCCTTTTGTTCTCATGTCACATGAGGCTTTATGAGCGTTCATCTGCTCAACTTCATATTGTGTGTCGTTCTGGCGTTTATTGAGATTATTGAAGGACTTTCTTCATATTTCTGTCACATGACAAAAGCACTTCTAATGGTGGGCTGGGTGAGGGTGGGGGGGTTTCATATTTAATAAGTGACGGAACACTATGATAAAACATCATCACTAGTCTCTCTGAGCTGTCAAAGCGTTCTGAATGTTTCTCGAGGGATTGTTGTGGCTCAACACCTGTAGCAAACCATCATTTGAATGATAAAACCCCATGTGAACCCCTCATAAACCATCACTCTCTGCTACAGCCTGGGTGACAACTAGCCCCAGTGTCTTTACACAGTCACGTGTACTTGAGCTCAAACGCTGAAACATGGATATCAATGTATGTGAGGTGTTGTTATCTTGACGTGAGAATGAATGCAGTTTTCTTTCCGTAGCAGCTGAATCCTGGCGAGAAGCACGACAGACTGCGACGAGTTGACTCCAATCGAAAGTCTCGCAGCTTCAGTAAGCAGCCGAGCACTGGGGACTACTACAAGAGTTTGGGCAGTGACGGTACGGAGCAGCGCCTCGGCAGAGCCATGGCACCCAATGAGGAGGTACAACACCATTACTAAAGCTCAATCACCACTTTACATGGATACTCAATACTGACACACACACGTCCATTGTGAGGATCATATTTCAGCTTTGGGGTTGCATTTGCCATCACGAGATGTCCTCTTTCCAAATTGTTTCTGGAATCAGAGAGGCAGAGCCAATGGCCCCAAAATCTGCCTCAGAGGAGCGTATCACAAATGTTGCCAGCAGAAGCGATGATCTCAGGGGAACGACGTGATGTTTCAGAAGATCTGTGCAGATTGTAAGGTGTTCTCTTTCACATGAAATGGAGGCAGATGCAGGCGAGGTGTGGTCACACATGTTGAGCCACTGGATAAACAGTGCTGTGTGTTTGTTCTTCTTGTGTTACGTAAGTCTGACGGCCTTCCAGCATTGTGTGATCCAGCACTACTGGCCGTTTACTGGCACAGGTTTTCTTCAAACACAGCGTGACTGGTAGAAAACAAAACAGAGGATAATCGCTCAGATGTTTCACTCCATGAAGCTTCAATATCATTTTCAAGTTAGTGTTAACAAGCAGCGATGTCTACTTACACAAAGATGTTTGGATGGTCTGATTGTGGTCATGTTCTTAAACTGTAATCTGGAGTGAGTGAATGATGATGGAGGCGTGTGTGTGTGTGTGTGTGTGTGTGTGTGTGTGCGTGTGTGTGTGTGTGTGTGTGTGTGTGTGTGTGAATGGAAGCAGATGGAGCTCCAGATGTCCCCGCGGCTCATGACCCACAGACATATGTTTGAGATAGCGATCATGATGATGATGATGTGGGAGGGGTCGATGGGCACGTGTGCGGCACGCGTCCAGCGGGTGGGGGGTGAGAGGTCAGGGCATGTTTACTCAGCGGGGGGGTGGAGGTCTCTGGAGAGTCTCTCTCTCTGTGAAGGATTGTAGACTCAACAGATGTCCGTCCATTCCAGCAAACCCATGATGTGTATTCATCACCAGCTGTAATGTGGGATGTGAGGGGCGGGCTCGGGGGGTTGTTCGTTACATCCCAAGGGCTTTTCTTAACTAAATTCAGGAAATTTGACAACGAAAAACAAATGAGAATTGACTTTGGGAACATTAACGCCAGTTTAAACAACAGAAGATTTTTTTTATCATCAATCGTTTTCTTTATACTAGTAAAATAGAGTCCAAATGTTTCTGTGGACAGGTTGTCAGCAGTGGATATTGTCCGACATCAAGATGAATGTAAAATGAATGTCATGCAGTA
Organism: Triplophysa siluroides; assembly: GCA_006030095.1. Lineage (NCBI taxonomy): Eukaryota > Metazoa > Chordata > Actinopteri > Cypriniformes > Nemacheilidae > Triplophysa > Triplophysa siluroides. Next base: position 93,372 of record VCII01000326.1, on the reverse strand, counting down.
TGACATATTTCACAGAATGTTTCATAAGAAACTCAGTCATTTATTATGTGTATGAGGAGGACAAATGTTATTTTCTTTGGACTAATATGCATCAATGAATCATTTCCAACAAAAGCAGCAACATCTCTACAAAGGCAATTAGATTGACAGTATTTTCAGGTGATGTATGAAGCGTAACAAGCACACGTGTAGTGACGTGAAGATACTTTCTATTGAAACAGGAGGTTGTGACATCTCTCTGTTTTTGATATAGTCATAACTAGTTACTGTAATTCAATTAAGGAAGGGATTACTCCATTTTTTCCTGTAATTTAATTACAGTTACTTCTGATGAAATTAAACTAAATACTGTGTGTAATATTTGTGTGTGCAAACATGGAATTGACATCAAAATTCAAAGTCTGACTTTAAAATCCAAGCTTTAATGTATTATTCTCAATTCTTTGGTCAGTTAATAAAACTACTTTATGTAGTTTATATTATTGATTTGAATGAATTAAAAGAGAGTTTCATGTTATCCTTGACTCACTGGACTAACCGAGGTTGAAAAGGATACAGAAAGTCATTAGTAATAAGTAATGAAATACTTTTTGGAGAGAGTCATTTGTGCAGTAATCTAATTACACTGTTGAGTGTGTGATTAGCAATTAATTACTTTTTCAACGTCTGGTCACAAGCCTTTAGTACCGTCACTTTTCTCAAGAACATTTGATGGACAAGCGTTTGGCCACGCCCCCATCAGCAGTTAGTCGAGTTCTGCTGGAGAGGCGAGGGACGGTAACGTTTGCTGAAAGACAGTATTGATGTTGTGTGTGTGTGTCCACAGGGTTCTGCTCTGGTGGACGAGCCGGCAGACACGACCCCTGCTCCTGAGAACGGCACAGGAACCGCAGAGGATCTACCCATTCCCCTCCACCCCCTCCCCCACCCGCCAGCTCCTCTGTCCCGACTCCACCCCCACCTCCACCCCTCCCCTCAGGGCCGCCCCCCCCCCCCCACCTGCCCCAGCTCTGCCCCCGGCAGCACCAGCTCTGCCCCCGGCCGGCCCTGTACACGCCTCTGACCAGCGCCGGATGTCTAACTCGTCCAACAGTGAGTACTGACACATCGCTCTCTCTGAGGTCTTTATACTTCATGGGCTTGATTGGCTCATACATGAAACATATGTGTAATTATGAGTTTTTTACACCTCAAACATTGATATGTCATGATCAGTGTCCATTCTTCATGAGTGTGACGGTGATCTTCTGTGTCACTTATATGACCCGCTACATCCTCTCACATCTGCATTAGCATCAACATTGAATTCAAGTTGACCGCCGTGTCTTAATGAACCAGAAGAACTCTCAAAAGAGCCCACGGTCTGTCAGCGTCTGATCTATTAGACCATGAGACACGCTGCTGTATACTGAGGAATGAGACATCAAAGGGATACGTCACCCAAAAATGAAAATCCTGTCATCGTTTACTCTCCTTCCTGTTGTTCCTAATGTGTCTAAATGTCTTTGTTCTGATGAACACAGAGAAAGATCTTCAGAAAGATGCTTACAACCAAACAGATCTCAGACCCCATTGACTCCCATAGTAGGAAAACAACAACGGTAGTAAAAGTGTCCCAGAACTGTGTGCTGTCCTACATTCTTCAAAATGTCTTCTGTTGTGTTCAACAGAACAAAAAGATGATAAGGTCATTTTTCCTACTATGGGAGTCAATGGGTGTTGAGATCTGTCTGGGTATCCGCATTCTTCCAAATATCTTTCTCTGTGTTCATCACAACAAAGACATTTAGACACATCTGGAACAACTTGAATTTTCATTTTTTCGGGTACAGTATCCCTTTAAAGGAATAGTTCAGACAAAAATCTAAATTCTTTCATCGTTTATTCTCTATCATCTCTATGCGAATGAGAAATGTCAGAGTGGTTTTGTGTTGGTACCATGGAAGTCAATGGTGTTCAGTCTTTTGAAAGACGCTCTTAAAGGTTTGACACGAGGATGAAGACATGATGAGAGAATATTGAGTTTGGGTGAAGGGTCCTTTTAGGGGTGTGAGTGGTCTTGAATCTTCAGGTTTGGTTGTGTGTGGTCTCTGTAGTGCTGTTCATTTCCACAGCAGACAAAACATGTTGTCATAGATCTACTCTTTATGGTTCAAGCGTTCAGTGCTTCTCTAACACACATCCAGTGAGGACACACACTGAACTATCAGATGATTTTATTTCTGTGGTAAACAAGCTGTGAAAGCTGGAACATTCCTTTCAAATATCTGAGGTCTTGAAATATTTCAAATGTGTCAAATATCAGGCATACAGTTAGTGCAGCTGAAGTGGTGTTCCTGTGAGATGTCGCTGGTGTTCAGAAATCATTTCTGTTTCATTATCACGCTGTCGTTCTGAACACTGAAGAATCCAGAAGAAAGAGCCGGAGTGTAAATCTGAGACCCGTTCACCACAAACTATAAATAAATGAATGTGTGCGGGCTATCGTTGGGTTTAGTGTTCTGCCATTTACCTGATTGTTCCTGTGGTGGTATTGTCAAAGGGTTTCAGTGGTGAATCCTCACTGAGACACAGAGACAGAAAGACAGGTTGTGTGTGTACAGGGACAGACAGGTCGTCCACACATGACCCTGCTTCATTTACTAACAAGTCACTGTGCGCGTCTTTCTCTTTTTGTCTGGATGGGCTCTCTATTGTATGTCCTCCACTGTGTCTGTCGTCACTCTACCTGTCTCGCTGAACCCGGGATCTGTCTGTCCGTCTGCGTGTCTGTGTGTATATCTGTCTATCTGTCTGTCTGTCGTCATTCTACCTGTCTCGCTGAACCCGGGATCTGTCTGTCTGTCTGTCCGTCTGCGTGTCTGTCCATCTGCGTGTGTCTGACTGTCTGTCTTTCTGTCTGTCTGTCCATCTTCGTGTCTTTCTTTCTGTGTGTCTGTTTGTATGTCTGTCATCACTAACTGTCTCGCTGAACCCGGGATCTGTTGTCTGTCTGTCCGTGTGTCTGTCTGTCTGTCCTTCTGCGTGTCTGTCGGTCTGTCATCATTGTACCTGTCTCGCTGAACCCGGTCCTTGTTTTTATATCCCGGTGAGGACCTAAACCTGAACGCACACTGGTCCCCATGGGGAAAAAATGCTTATCAATCGTACGAACAATATTTTTAAAGGAATCTAAAAATGCACAAAGTTTTCTATGATCTTTAGGTTTAGGGGATAAAATATACAGTTTGTACAGTATAGAAATCATCACGCCTATGGACTGTCCCCACGGACAGACGTGTGTGTGTGTGTGTTTGTCCATCAGCTGAATTGAATCTGTATGTTTCACATTGATGATTCTGATTGACAGAATCTGTTCCATCAGTTGTGCTTCTCAACACAGCACTCACACCTCACAGTCTGATCACGTGTCTTGAGAACTGATGACATCTGAATGCCATTTTTACTTTAATATGTAAATATGTTTGTGATCCAGTATAGTGATTGGCTGAGCTCTTGGTGACATCAGATGGAAAACAATAACGTTGATTTAGAGGCGGAGCAGGTTATTACAACTTGAAGACAGATGACTTTGACTTATTTTATGCTTTGAAATAAAATGATGAATCTAATAAATCAACATTGGAGCTGTGCGATTAAAACTATTTCAGTTTCACATTTTAGAAGAGTGTTTGTTTAAGGAAGTGCTGTGTTTGTTTGTGTAAGTGCTGAATGAATATAAAGGTGTGTAAACAGTGAACACGATACAGGTCCATCTGCACAGCTGTTGTGAACATCTTTAGCCTTTATTCTGCTCAGATTCACACACCACTTCTGATCTTCACCTTTACTAAACTTACATTCATTCATATTCAACTTTGAGGTGAAATGTGAAGATTTGCCGAGTCAAGGTTGAAGGTAATGTGTCGTGATGATTTGTTTTTCTCATTCCTCTCATGATGTGTCGTGTAGACTCTATTTATGTATTTTATGTTTTTTCTAAAATAGAAAACAGTTTTCTAAGCAGTAAGATGTCAGATGTAAGAAGGTCAGAGAGGGAGAGAGAGAGAGAGAGAGAGAGAGAGAGAGAGCGAAAAGAGACGAGAGAGAGCGAGAGAGAAGCATAATATGAGGAGAGATGATATAGAGGTGAGAGATAGAGGTCAGGGAGAGAGAGCGTGAGAGAGCGCGTGCGCGCGCTGAATTGCTAGCTACTTGCGTGCTGCGCGTCGCGGAGAGACGGACAAGAGCTAACGGTTGCGACAGAGCGCGCGCGCGGCAGAGAGCGCTAGAGTAGCTGCGAGGTTCGCGCGACGCGCCGTACTACGATGCTCGCGCGAGCGCCACGCGCTCTCGCGCGCGCGCGCGCCGCGCGCCTACGGTCAGCGGGTCGCGCGCGGGGCGCGGCGGCGAGCGAGAGAGAGAAGGTCAGAGAGAGAGTGTCATCAGAGAGAGAGCTATGAGAGAGCGCAGGGAATTAAAATCAGAGAGAGCGAGATCAAGCAGGTCGCGCTCCGCTCGCGAAATTCAGCCGCGCGTGGAAAACGCTCTATGTCCTGACATAGAATCGCGCGGAAGAGTGAGCGGAGTGAGAGCTAGAGAGAGAGAGATACGCGCGCGTGACCACTCGATTCATGCTAGAGAGAGAAAAAAGCGAATTAACGATGATGAGTTCAGAGATAGCAGAGAGAGCGGTCAGAACAGGGAGAGAGCGGGGAGTAGATAGAGAGAGAGAGAGAGCCGAGAGAGAGAATAGGAGAGTCAGAGAGAGAGAGAGAGAATGGAAGTCATGCCAGGATCTATGATTCTGGCTTCTCTGACTCCTCGTCTGTCTCGTCTCTCTCTCCGTAAGCTGCTCCTTCTTGCCATGCTCTCCCTCTGCTCCCATCCTCTCACCTCGATACTACTTTAGTTCTATCCTCCCCTCCATCTACGCTCTCCTCTCATCCCTCGTCTCTCTACTCACAATACTTATCTTCTCCAACCTCTCTCCATCTCTCTCTCTTTTTTCCTGACCTCGCTATCTTCTCTCTCTCTTCATCAATTCTTAACATCTAACTCGCTCTCATCTTTCTACGGTCCTCTTCCTCTCCCCTCTCGCTTTAACCATCCGCGCCTGCATACTCGCTTCATCTCACTCTCCTCTCCCCCACTCGGGGGCTTCCTCTCACCTTAACACGCAACCACACCCCCTCCCCCTCCCCTCTCGTCTCTTCTCTCGCCTCCCCTCTTCTCATCCATCATTCCCATCTTCTCTCTCTCCTCTCTCGTCTTCTCTTCTCTCTCCCTCTTTCTCAAATAGCCCCACATTAGCAACCTTAGCGGGCACACACAAAGGGAACGTTAGTGAGGTAACGCATGAAACAGCTACCTTGCTCTAATACTGTGGGGATTAAAGTCAAAGTATGGATAAAAAAACGAGAAACTAAACATGGGACGGTGCCCCGAGTTGGCTACCAAGTCCCGAGACTTTGACCGACCGTCAACCCAGTGAAAACTACCTGATGACAAAGACAACCAGCTCGTCTCTCTCCGCTCTCTTGTCCCTCCTCCTTCCTGCTCTCCTTCTCTCATCGCTCTCTCGCTTTCCTCCTCTACGACTCTCGTCTCTTAGCCCTCCCAAACTACACACCCTTCACCTCAACCCCCACGCAGCCTCCTATCATCCTCCTCTCTCTCTCTACTCGGCTCGCTCTCTACATCCCCCACCCTCCAGCTCTTTCTCTCTCCTGCAACCCGGCGCTCCGGGTACATCACCCTCAAAAACATGAGGAGAGTTATACTACAAGACCCAACCAAACAACTCGGAAGAATAAAAAAACGAAAATATAGAGTGGGTGGCCGCTCGCCTCCCCCCATCCATCAAGCCAGCTGCACCACCTCCGATAGAAGGTTGGAGATTCGCCGAAAACACGAAATACAAGAGCTCCCGCACTATTTTGACTTACACACCTCTTCTCTTCCTCTACCTCTCTCTCTCTCTCTCTGCATCTCCATCTCACTCCTACTCACTGACCTCACTGCCGCAAGTCAAGGATGTTCTATTCTAGAACGCCATGCATTTACGCTCTCTTCTCCCCCTATGTGCCACTTCTCACTTCCACCCACTTCAGCAGCCCCAAGAACTAATATCACAAACCACACAAACCAAAACGAATATTCTCAGGCTCCAAGTATCTTCTAAAAAGACAGATCCGCCAATCTTCAAACTAACAGCAACCTGGTATAATCGCACGCCACTCAGAGGAGAATATAAAATGAAAATTGCGCGGCATACTACGACTAACGAGATCGTAAAGATGTAACGCCTAAACCTTCCTCCCGTTACGCGTTAGACTAATGACCAGGTTCGCCTGGAGTCACCTAGCCAGAAGAACGAGTGAAGCTCCAAGAACCAACCGGACCCGCGGTCCCCCCTATGACTCACGCCTTTTCCTCCCCAACGACTCACCCTAAAACTCCCCCACCTCTACATTAGACCTCCCTTACTCCAACTCTTTATCTCACACCCAGTAACACCATTACAATTAGACTCTACTACAGCCATGACCAGCTAATCATCAAACTCTCTACAATCCCTTCTTCCTCAACCTGATCCGCGGTTCTACATTACCCATAGACCACTTTTCTATCTCATCTACTCTCTGGGCTACTCTTTCATTACCTACTACTCGTCTTCCTATCAACTCCACCCTGACTAACTCTTACACGTCACCAAGAGTCTTCCTCTCTTAAACACTTGTGTTGAGGGGGGCAAGGACTCATCTACTGCGATTATCCGTCCTCGTCTAATCTTTTGCTCCAATTTCTCGGTACTACTATCCTTACCATCTCTCTTTACTACCTTCTATCGAGTCTCATCTTCTTTTCATATCTTGTACTTTTCATTTTCTTATTGCTCTATCGTTGAGACTCTCTCTCTCCTCTCGCAATCTGTCTTCTCCGTCTCTCTCGTCTCCTCTCTTCTAACGATCGCCTCGTCTAATCCGGCTCTGAAGGCGGCACCGCAGCATCAAACTGAAGTCAGTTCTTTGTAAAGCAGAGCTATGGAAGCACACTAGCGCTATCCCAGCACACCTTCAGGACACTGACACACAGCAGGTGATGTTCACTTCTTCACTTTCAGTCCGTGTGACATGTAAAGAGATGGTGTTCTTGAAGAGCTTGTGAGGTGAGGACAGATTTCAGCTCTATTTATACCTGTAGCTGTCAGCAGTCATTTATTCCATCGCCGTGTTTACAGTAGAAATGCTTTATTTCCAGACTGTCTGTTGTTTTGTACCGTTGATGTCGTTTGTTGCAGCGCTGTATGAGTATGTCCATTGTTTTGAGGGTCTTTAGTTTTCTGGGGCGTCAGTGAATTAAGGGTCTGAATACCAATCTTTCTTTTCCATACTTCACACCATAATCTGAGGTTAATCCTCCTCGTGTTTACAGTTCTTTGCTTGAAATGTTTCAAACTTGAAGAACGGCCTGTTGCTGTTTGTTTCCTCAGATTCTTTTCTGTTTGTAATGCTTTATTGATTTCAGAAGTAGATGTTTAGTACTAACACAGCAGTTATTGAGAGCTGCAGACCTTTGTTCGGATGTCTAGAGTTTTCAATTAAATATTTAGGGGAGAAGCATCTCCTCTCTCTCCTCTCTCCACATCTCTGGCTCCTCTGTCCGTGAACCAATAGGCTCACTGGTCTTTCTCTCAGGCAATAAATCCTTTAACATGATGTCCCCCACTGGAGATAACTCGCAGCTGTTGGCTGAAATTAAAGCGGGGAAGAGTTTGAAGCCGACCGCTCAGAGTAAAGTATCTACAGAAAAACAAACAAAAACACAACAACCAAAAAAAGATCCGGAATCCTTCTCCAACAAACACCAACACGCCTGGGATGACCATAATGGTAAAGTGACTCTCACACAATACAACAAACTCCACTTCATGACCAGTTCACAACAGGGATTTATTTGTGCTTTTCGTGCTGGTAGAAGCTGCTTTGCGATCAGGGCTTTGTGGCGACGTGGTCCGCTGGGCCTCTAATGTGATGTCATAGTGTTTGCATTCACACTCATGCTCCCGAAATACACAAAACAACTTCCGTCTCATATTTGGTTTTAAGACCCTTGATTGGCATTATATTTTTTTTATATAATAAAATTTGAGTTGTTGCAACGAAATTACGTGTACTCAAAAAATGAGTGAAGGCTCTATCTACATTAGGGGGGGGGGTCTACATTGGGGGTTTGGGAATGAGGGAAGGCGAGAAATTGGGCGGCTGATAACATACGTGTGCTCTGTTTGAACATGTATCCCAGCATGCACCTCATGTCATGCATTGACTGAGCTTAATATAATCAATTAAGTAAGTTTCCCTTAATTACTGGTTTGTGTCGGTAAACTTTTGAATAACGTAAAAATTTTATCAGTTTAAAGAATCAAAAATATATAATAATAAGTTTTGTTGACATTTAAGTGTTTATACAATAAAGGGGAAATAGACACTGCTGTAGCCGTTACATAAGTGGAATAGGGTGTGCTATGACGATCATTTTCATTTGTCTGTTCATGGTCTTGGCCGGGGCCAAAACATCACAGAAAACACGTAGTTGAAGAAAACTCATGACCGTAAATCCAAAACTCCATCACACACACTCAAATGCACACGCGACCCCGATCAGGATGGCAAAAGGCTCTTTTATACGATCGCGCTGCCAACAATACTTGTAGGAGTTGTGGAAGATTCCAGCATTATGAATTGGGTGGGTGTGACCGCAAGTAAAAAAAAAAAAATGCGTCAGAGAGATGTGATGTCTTAATTCACAACAGGCAAAATATAACTTAGGTCCCACTGGACTAACAAAATAGTGTCGCAAAAGGCTAGGAACCATTTGTTGAAAAAAAGAGGCAAATAAAAACGTGTATAGGAATGGTGACAAAAAAAGGTGCGCTCTCTTTTTGTGGGAGCAGTGGAGGGCGACAAACTTTTTGAGGATTTCTGTGAAGTTAGAAGTGACCTAAAAAACCAGCCCCCACTAAAAGCGGGGATCCTCGCCTATTTCCCGGTTCGAAATGTATCGCCTCATTTAGAACTGCATTAAACAGAATTTTTCACACAATTGGTCCAATACAAGGTTCAGGCATCTGCACCAAGGCCTTAATGGATGTGACACTCTGGCATTTCTTATAACTGACTATGAAATCCATAGGTTCAAGTAAAATACCGTTTGACTTTACGGCAATGGCTTTCAAACTTAAAGAGTAGACGTCTCGCATAGATGGAGGGGGAGTGAATGGTTTGGAAGAGTAGATTTTGATATCTGGTGGGCTGTTAGATAAGTGTAAAAGTGCAGTGCAGGTGTGTTTGTGTTGAAGGGCTCATTGTTGTTGTTTGTGACATCACATTTGGACACATCATTATAGTTTGATATGAAGGGTTCTGTGTGACTAAAACTGTGTGTGACAGATGCATACTATTATTGTGACCCATCCAGCCACAGGGAGCATCCTTAAAATCCGTTTCGTCTCGCGCCAAAAAAGTCTTCTTCTACTCACGTTCCTCACCTCCAATGCTGCTCTGAATCATCGCTCCACAAAACCACACACCAATTGCTCTCCCGGCCAATCACCGCCACAGATCACCGCGATCACAGGCCAGTCGACAGCAACCACATCCTCTTCCAGAAAGCCTGGCGATCCCACGACGCCATGCCCTAACAGCCAAAGCAGAGTTCTCCTCCTATTCTTCGGTCCGGGGCCGGGGCCGGAAACACCCGGCGTTCTTCCACGTAGGAGGGACGTGGGAACTAGGGAAAAAAAAAAGGGGGCGTAAATAAAGAACGAAAAGGGAAGGGAGAGAAAGAAAGGGAGGCGTGAAAAAACCCTCCTTCCATAAACAGATGCTGTCTTCTCTTTCCTTCTCCCGTCCCCCCTGCCTTCTTCTTCGCTAAAAGATCCCGAGCATATGGCCCTGCGCCGTCGCTTGTGCATGGAAACGCTGCTCCCGCTCAGAGGAAAACCAGCGCGGTGGATGTGGAAAGTCTGGTGCCCACCCACGACGAGCAGGGCCGGGCCATCCCCGAGTGGAAGAGACAAGTGATGGTGAGGAAGTTACAGGTGAAGATGCAGGAGGAGGAGGAGAACAAGAGAAAGGTGAGCAGACATCACAACGTCAGACATGACAAACGTAAGCTGAGACAGTGCGTCTGTCTGCATGATCTTCACTCACAATGACTCAAGTCATGTTTAGATTTAGTGCGATTGACTTTTCCACTGAAGGAATGAGTGCATTTTCTCAGCTTATGATGTCAAAGTTATCCTCCTGTAGGTGACTGTTCTCAAACTGATTTGAACAATGATTATGAATAGTTTGAGCAGATATATATCTACATGGAGGACAGCTGAAGTGTGTGTGTGTGTGTGTGTGTGTTTCTTCTCTAAAAACACAACCCTGGAGGTGCTTCTCATTAGGATCTGTAGTTAAGTTTAGAGTTAAAGGTCCAGTGTTTGAAATACAGCGGCATCTAGTGGTGATGTTGTGAATTGCAACCAACGGCTCACTCCACGTCTCACCTCACCTGGAAGCACTGCAGTGGCTGTCGTCATGTTTTGGCTTCTTTGCAGAAGGAGATGTAGAGCAGTTTGTCCCTTTAGGGCTACCGTAGAACCAACACAATGAATTCCATGCAAGGCGACCCGCGGTGTATGCTTATAGACATATCTCATTCTAAGATAATAAAAACATAACGCTTCATTATGTAAGGTCTGTATACACCTCTGAACACATAGTTGTGGATATTATATTGATTTCTGTCAATAGATCCTCCAGAAAACGACACATTGGACCTTTAAGCTTGTGCTCTTGTGGTCTGGTTGCGTGTGACATTGTGACTTCACAGTTTATCGTTGCCAACAATCAAAACACAGGTTGGTTTATGAGTATAATGTCAACTTTGTACATAGTCCCTTATGCACCGTTTTTACGATATTAAATTAACTTTGATGGATTTGTCAGACGCTGTTGACTTTCAGTGCATTCAAGGTTTAAGAGGATGTGTGTGTCCTGGGATCGCCAAAGCATTCTGATTCACATTAAACTCAACAACTCCATTTTAACTGGTTTTTGTAAGTTACATCAATTCACAGGTGTTTAAACCCGATAGTTATGTGATAAAAGTTGAGTGGATGTTGACTAGTCAATGAGGTCCTTGAATAAACAATCAAGAGATGGGTGCAGGTGGTAAGACACTTGCGTGTACATAAATAAAAAACGTAGACTTTCTAAATATTAAATATCCAAATAGAAAAAATGCTAAGAAATGGTTGTCGATCTATTGCACAAGAACAACTAGACTAAAACAAAGTGATTTAAAGCAGCTGGATCTCATAGTACAGCATCACGCTTCAGATCTAGTGGAGTTGAAAGGCTGCTGGGTTGTCCATGCATGTTGTGCATTGTGATATTTGTCTGTTCTTTATGGAGTGATGCAGTGTTTATCATTCGGGGCTGCTGTGACCATCCCAACACATGTCTGACTGGTGATGGTTTTTACATGGACATTCAGTGGTGTGATGCAAAGCCCCTTCACACTGGATCTGACACATCAGTCTACTCAGTTCATCTTCATATCTTCTGAACAAACGTGTATGTTAACAGTTTATTAAGATCAGGGGAACCTAGTGAAGCCGTCTGGGGACGCGATCTATTCCTCATAGAAGCTTCTATAAATTCATGAGGAATATTCTGGGTCGTCTTTAACCTAAGGTTAACTTAAAACGAATGGGAAATAAAAGCCTAGCCGAATGAACTGAAAAAAAACATCACAAAGAATATGGTTAGTGCTTAACAACATGCCACAGATGTTATGCATTTGACAATAGCACAGAATATTCCCTAAAAATAATGAATAGCTTCTTACCAACAACATTGACTCTTCTTTTCAATTCCCTAAAAAAATGGTACAGTACCATCCTCAACTACGATTTGTTTTGTTTTCTTGGCTGAAGTTTCCTCCTCAAGTAAAATCATAACAAGGCGGTATCATCGCACCACTAAATTCATGTAAATGTTAAAAAGGCATGGGGTGAGGAGACTGTAATGTAAGGTATGAGACAAACCCGCTGAAGGACACTCCCTCTCTTGTTTTTGTCGCTCTCTCCTCCTCTGACTCGCTTTAGTTCGCTGCTAGTGGCTACTATCAGGCCCAAGACTGGCACTATTCACACGTGCACAACGCTATACTGGGTCCATTCGGGGAACTAATGACGGAGGACGACCTCATCCGCATCGAAAGGCAGATCGAAAACCTGCAGGTCATGCACAAAGTGACGGAGGTGGAGAAAGAGCTGGAACAACTGGAGCGAGAGTTGAAGCAACTCCTCCCCGTGTCAGCGGCCCTGAATCAAGACCACTTCTCCGTCAACCCCAAACAAGTTCACGGGCAAGCGGAGGACTTGCCCTCCTGGTGCAGCAAGATCTCCACGCTGCTCAAAAGCATGGCCATCCTCCTGGCCACTCTGGGGGGTAAGGAGGTCGACCTTCTGGAGATGATCAATCAAGGATATACATTGAGGGTCTGAAAAGCGGAACGGGTCGGTCGGAGATGTCCAATTCCGGGAGCATCGGCCGTTCGCAATCTTTCTCCACTCGAGAGGACGTGGAAAAGGAGATCAAGCAGTGCGGCGTGTCGGTAAAGAACCTGAAAGCCAATTATGAAGTTCATAGCCATGAGAATGACCAAATGAACCGCGTGTACAAGCGTACCAGGTCCTTGCCAGTGGTCGGCGAATGCAGTTACCCAGCAGAACCCCTTCTGGAGGATGACCTGTTGCTCTCTTAAGCGAAAGCCACTATCAAGACGAAGATGGGCGGCAAGATTCAAGTTTACCACTAGTGAACGAAGAACCTATAATACCGTCCCACGCCACTTTGTCGTACAGCGAGCCTGCTGAAAGTATTGAACCGTCGCCCTCGGACTGTCCTGACCTCCCTGCAAATCCCGCACCAAACTCAGAGCAACTCACACGCAGCCTTGAGGTGCAAACCGACCTGAGCTACGTTCAGGAGTGCATTGAAATGCGAAAGGAGAGGATTGTGTTTCTGTTCCTGGAACACTGGAGGAAGTACACTATGAGCGAGTCCTACAAGTGTGCGGGGAGAGGGAAGACCCTTAGTGTTGAAACAAACGATTCCCACTCCCTGTATTACCACAGCTTAGCCGAATCAGACGGTAGCACGCAAACGACCGAGGACGATCAGCTGCTGCATTTCATGAAACAGAGACAGGTGGTGGGAAATCTTCTGGGCCACTGGAGGACCATCATGAGCCAGGTGCCCACACGGCAAATCCGTCGACTCAGCCGCGCTCACATGATGTACTGGCCCGAGCACTTCCTTCCACACATCAACGGGTCACCCGTTCAATATGACAGTCTAACCCTTGACCTCTTCATGCTGGGCTACTTCCAACTGCTTGAGATGAACATGTCCCGCGGAGAACGCAAATTTCGCCACTTACTCTGCTACGAGATGTTCGACCGGCTCGGCAGTCACCCGTGGGAAGTGATCCGCCAGTTCCACCGAGAGGTGATGGAGAGCATTGAGAGAGGGAAACGCGATTGGTCGGATGGTTTTGAAGATATAAAGGTAAAGCATTTTGGCGACTCTGTCGAAGGCGGAGGATTGCTGGAGGCGGCCGAGCTCATTCTACCTCCGGATGTTCTGCAGGCATCTATGAACACATCACAGATGGCTCCACCTGATGCCAACCCCTCAAGTTCTTCACAGCCAGAAGTCTCCAGCGAACATTCCAATGAGGGTTCTGTACCGGCCACCCAACAGTGTTCCGCCCCAGCTGAGAACATGGCAAACAATGCGTCGCTACAGAAGAGCAGTACTGAAGCACAGGATTCACCACAACCAGAAAACACCACCACCCAGCCCACCATAACAGCTGATAGTCTTCAGCTCCGACCCACCGGCGCTCACACCAGAGAGGAGCCCGATGAAGACTCCATCAAGCTTATCTATGAACTTAAAGAGTTCAGCAATGAGGAGATCATCAGATACATCGATCGAAGCTTTGCCTTCTGGAAAGAGAAGGAAGCGGAGATGTTTGACATCTGACCGAGTGGCTCCACAGCTTTGAAGGATTAAGCACAATGAGCAGGTGATAGAGTCACATGCCGCGTGTGAAGCAGATCAGCAAACCAAAGAGATTTGTTTGTGTGGTCAGGGAGGCAAAAATGTCAACGCTGCATGCAAACAATTGAGCGCTGTCGGCATATACTGAATGGAAGAGAAACTAATGAAAGGCTTACAAGATGCAAATGTAGATATGAAAGCCATCTTTCCATATTGAACAGAAACATTCTGGGTTGTCAGACCTCACAACAGTTCAGCGATGTCTGTGGCACTTCATGGTACATGATGCAGCGAGTGAACGTTCACATCATCGGTCCAGCAGAACTGAAGTGTACACTTTCAAATCAACAACAGTTCATAGTCAGCCCATACGTCTGAGAACAGATGGATAGTGTTTAGATGTTATGTTAAACCGGTCCATTAACTGAAGTCATTTGCATGTAGAGGTTTTGTTCTTGAACTTGTGTAACAAAAGAGAAGTGCAGTCATCACATGTAGGTCAGGACGAGAGGAATCGTGCGCGTGCTTTTATTCAGACCCGTGCTTGTTATATGTTTTCATGAAATGCTTTACTTGTGTGTAGCCATTCTCAAAGTTTATCTCTTAAAGTTTGATCATTTTATGTGGAATTAAAAAGCAGATGCGAGTTTTTTATTGCCATTCATATTCATACCAGCTTTTTTACTCTTAACATGGACATTTATGATGTTTATCTGGCATAGTTGTCTCCCATAGCCACGTTTGAAGTGTTTGTTTGTTTTTAAGTATTGCTGAAAATAAATAAATGCATCCAAAGATTGTTTAATAAAATTCTGAAGTGGTAACAGTTTCATTTGTGACATCACACTATAACATTATTAATAAACATGTTGACACCTTAGTGAGAACAGATACATACACAACTCCAGGAACTTTTAGAAACAAATTCGTAGCTTAAATAAATAACTTCAAGTCTGACGGAAGCGGAAGCTGGTATCGACTTACTGTGACGTGTTTCCAAGTGAAACAGAATACCCAACAGTGAGTATAGAGGGCGTGGCTTGTGTTTTACATTGTTCATACAGTACAACAGAGATGATGTATGTTTGTGTGCAAACCCCAGAAGCGAGTTAGCATTGTAGCACCTCCCCTTCCATCGCCCCTAAGGAAATGTTTTTTTGTTGTAAATCGCCTGAAACAAGGTCTGTGGCTAACAAAACCTCTGAATATTTTCACGTTTTAATCTATGACAAAACACACTCCAGTTAACCCGCTCATGATTTTTGAATCCTTTAATGTGTCTTTAAAATGGCGGTTGCTAAAGCCGACTACTTCCTTTGGCGGGTATGTTAGACGTCATCACGCATATACTTCAACTTTTGGGAAAAGTTTTATTTATAAATTTTTACCGATCGTCGGCGATTGTGATTTAACCCACCTCGGTGACATTGCTCCGTGATGGCAAGTCCATGGCCTTCTCTGCTTTTTTCTGGTCCTTGGAGTTTTAGAGGGTGTATCTCGGTCTCTTTTATCTGTCGAGGATGAACTGGCACCCTTTTGACTGGTCCGTGACTGCTTTCTTTTCCAGTCCTTGAATATTGCCATGTCATGCTGTAATCTTGCAATTCAGTTGCAGAATTTCCGACAGACCCAAAATGAACAAGAGCTGTGTTTAACAGAACTAATCCTAACTTTGACATTTGGCTAAAAATATTTTCTTTTTTGTCTCCACTGTCAAATATTAGTTTAAATTGTACCGTGGATGCGTAGATTTACTTCACATAATCCGCAAAAGTCGTTCACAGCCATTTTCACTCCGGTATTTCGCTCGATGGTTTTGTTTTCGCCGCACACATGTGTTAACAGCGGAAGCTCGAGGCGGCTGAGCCGGCGCATAACACACGTCATAACCAAACGCTATGTGATTGGCTTACGGGTACACCAATGATTTTAAACTTCAGACAAGCGCCCCCCCACGAGAAACTAAACGCTTCTCAATTATGCCCTTCCAGACTCTAGGTGCGTCCCAAATCGCGCACTTTTGCACTATTCTACGCCATTTTGTAGTATAAATAGTGTGAGTAGTGCATTCACATTGAAAATCCTCATAAGAGAAGTACCCGAAAATATGAAGTGTGGAACAGTGGCCACTTCACGCACTCAACGGTCGCAGATTGGCTTACGTAGCGGAAGAGAGGCGGAGCTATCAGACGCCGCTGAGCAAACCTCTCCTGCAGAGTGAACACGCTTCAATCTGATGACGACTGAAGTCATGCCGTGCAAAACACATGAAAACTACATTAATTGAACAATGCACAAGTCGATTTTTATTCATAAGCATTGTACCGTGCGACTGACGTCCTTTGCGCTCGTCTGGGAAACCGATACTTCCGGTTAGTATAAAACCGTTTGGTATTCCATTTGGGACGATACTACTCTTCTGAAATGCCTACACTACATCACAGGTGTCAAACTCAGCTCCTGGAGGGCCGCAGCTCTGCACAGTTGAGCTCCAGCCCTAATCAAACACCTGATTCAGCTAAACTTCTTCAGGATTACTAGAGCAGGTGTGGGTTAGAGCTGGCTGGAGCTCAACTGTGCAGAGCTGCGGCCCTCCAGGAGCTGAGTTTGACACGCCTGCACTACATGGTTGAGTGCACCGTGTATAGTATTGATGGGGACTTGAAGGTTTGGACAAAACATTTGTTGTTTTGTAAAGAAGCCAAATGAATGAAGTTTTAACAGTCAGGTTGTGGTTCCTGAAGGGAAACGATTCGTTTTCTTTTGATGTGGAGTGAAATATGAACCCGGGCCTCTGTTTTCAGTCCTACAGATACACTTACAGATGTGTTGATGATACATGTTATAACCTTTACCCCACTGCCATTGAATGAGTCAATAGATTAGAGAAGCACATCAATAAGAGCAATGATGACAGAAGGAGTTTGTGGTGTTTTTAATACGCTTTATGACCAACTATGTGTAAATGTATCATTTTAAACCATCCTTGAGTATTTTCTCCTTCAAACATGTGATTGGAAACATGACATCATGAACCTGAAGCGATCAGCAGTCACATGAACTCATTGAGCGCGTGGATCAACAGTTCAAGTCATAGATTCAATTCAATTCAAGTTTATTTATATAGCGCTTTCACAATGTGCATTGGTCCAAAGCAGCTTTACAGGAGCAAATAAGAAAAACAGAAACACAGCACAGTGCATGGGGTTTATAGAACAAGCAAGATCATTGTAATAAATAATATCTAATAAATAAATAATTTAATAAATGTAATAGATGCAGTCTCCCGGTAAGCAAGCCAACACTGCCCTGCTGTGGCGAGGAACCCAAACTCCAATGATTGATTAATGGAGAAAAGAAAACCTCGGGAGAAACCAGGCTCAGCCGGGAGGGCCAGATCCCCTCTGACGTGTCATAGCTGCTCTCAGGGACCCCGACCAAAAGCCACGAGCAAACATCCACGAGGAAGAGGGAGAGATCTGGGGCCTCATTTATAACCGTTGCGTATACGCACAAAACATGCCCTGAAAGAGGCGTACGCCACTTCCCACGCAAAAGATGGGATTTATAAAAACAAACTTTACGGAAAAATGTGCGCATCTTCACGCAAACTCTGATCCATGCGTATGGACATTTTGGAGACAGAGCAGTTTGGCGATACCGATGAACTCAAGTTAGATTGCAGAAAGTCTGTGTGATAAAAACGACTATAAGCATTAATGCCTCTCACACATTTAATTTTACCTTAAAGATTCACGTTATCACAAAGATTAAATCTGCAGAGTTATTTGTGCATGTATTGAGTGAGACTTGTTTCATTCTTGTAAAGTCCAACTCAAAATGTAAATAATTATCAATATTTGTATCGCGCTGTCTCTGCAGCACTATGAGCGCATGAGGAGGAGATGCATGGATTACAGGAAATACAATAACTGCAGAATACAGTGCATAGAAATACTAAATATATTTTCCTTAAATACTGAGCATAATCATCAAATGTCAATGTCTGGAAATACAGTCATTAAGCTCTCGCACAATCGCTTCTCTTTATGTCCCCGTTATCAGTCCTGACTATGATCATAACAAAACCGCAATGAAGAAACATTGGTCTTTTACAATCATGTCTTCAAACTTGAAACCACTGATCTCAGATGATGGAGATCGCTAGGTGATTTTAATGAGGTGTTAATGATCAGGCTAAAGCTGTAAACATTTAAATGCTGCAGAGACCTTCTTTGGCTTTAATATAATTATTAAAATATGAATTATTAAAAATTATAACAATTATTAATTAGTGAATATCATGTGTCGCCATATTGGATTTTGTTACGGAGATGAAGGATGGGATTTCTTTTTTTTGTTGCAGTTTTACATAATTTTTTGTTATTTTCCTATGGCATCGGATAGCAGTTGGAGCAGGAAACGGTATATGTTTAAAATGATGCGTGACCTCATGCTTAACAAGCGGATTGGATGCCAGGCTTATAAATATACGAATCAGCATTCATGAGGTGCTTTGCATTGACTATTTATGGGTAAAAATGGGCGTGTACAGGGCGGGATATGAGGCTGATTCAGGTACACACACTTGTCCCTCATCTGTGATTTATAAAGCCAATTATTGCTTACAGGTGTGCGTACGCACGGTTTTATAAGGCTGAATATTTTTTGCCGTATGCAAATTTAAGGCTTTCGGCGCACGTACACCTTTAGTAAGGATCTATGCACAGTTTTATAAATGAGACCCCTGAACTTTAAGGATGGTGTGTAGACTGCTGTTATAGATCTGCTTCTGTTCACACGCACATTATAAAAACTCAAACCTGTTTCCACCGGCCACAGAGAAAATACTCCCAAAACGCCTGTGCGTTGAGAAAGCGGCTTTAGCAGCGGCTGGAACTGCTGAATGCAGCATCTCTATACCTATTGTGCGCGCCGGTGAGAATGAGCGGAGGCGGGGTCATTTGCATATTCATGAGTCGTGTATACTAATGAGGCAGGGGTGCGGAGCTACATTCAAATCATTTTAAGGCCTGAAGGAAAACATTCACATATGCTGCCTCTTGTGATGCTGAAGATGAGTTTTAAGTGATCAAATAAAAGAATGCCACGGGACTTGAAGCTAGTTCTGTGTGATGGGCTGCGTGTAACATGCATGAAATGTCATGACATTAAAGTGCGGCGACTTTCATTTTTACGCTCTCGCCGTCATTCTTACGTTTTTTTTTTTTTTCTTGCCGTATAATTCCCAGGGGAATCATGAAATATTAAGACCCAGATTATTTACCGTTTGTCAGTGATGTAATGGATCTGTGTGGAGATGAGATGCTGAAGATGGCCACTCCTCCTCCTCTGGGCTTTAGTTACCATCTGAATGAAGACTAGAGATCACATATCAACCCTGTTACCTGTCTGACACAAAGAGAACAAATCTTCACTTGGTGCTTTAGACGATAGGCTATAGATATCTGATATATGTCACTGGTTGAAGTGGGTTAGGGTGTACTGGGGTGTTCTTCACGCCTCTTGTCTTACATGATCTTCAACATGCTGAACCAAAAGAGAGAAAATGGGTGAAACTGAATTAAAACTGATGCTGTGCTGTATCTGGATTCTATTCAATGCTTTAGGGGGCGTTCACATTTCGCGTCTTAAACCGTGCGGAAAACACGAGCTTCTCCGATTTCTCCTTTTTTCCCCAAAGCGTCTAGGAGTTTGAGTTCCACTGGGGTCTGCCGTTGCTAAGCAACCATGGGCCACGCTAGCCGTTGAGACGAGGAGGTATTAAACGAAGGATATATGGATTAAACACACTGAAAATACCTCGCAATATCTCTGCTACTAGATGTATTAATGCTGTGATCATCTGTGTCTCCTTCTTCACTAAGCTTGTCTATATTGGTTGGTTGGTTCTTCTCACATGACCTGCGGTGCTCGTGAGGCATTCTGAAAAGTTGAAATATTTTCGCTTCTTTGAGCGCGGACATTCTTTTAAAATAATGAATTTGCACGCGTAAAAGACACGAGATGTGAACGGCCCCTTACAGCTTGAAACTGTGTGTTGACTAATTTACATTTAAGATTGGAAATAAATGACTCATGGCAAAACAACAATATCTATACATTGTTTTAAAGGGATACTCCACCCACATATTTTTATTTCATCATTTCCTCACTCTCAAGTTGTTCCAAACCTTTATAAATGTCTTTGTTTTGCTGAACACAAAGTCAGTTAACAACTGACATTTGGGACATCATTGACTACCATAGTAGGAAAGATCATTCAAAAGTGCCCCAGAACTGTTGGCTTTCCTACATATCTCATTAAAAAACGATTTTGCATATTTGGGTGGAGCATCCCTGTAATTATGAATGTTATCCTCCTGCTGGATGTTCAGATTGAATTAGGCTGTGAACAAAGCTTGTGTGTCGTGTGTATGAGGTCATCATGGGTGTGTTTGTGTGACAGGACGAGGAGGATGCGGCGCGTCTGGCGTCCCTGCCGGCCTGGAGGAGAGACATTATGAAGAAGAAGATGGAGGAAGAGAAGTATACAAATATTTCCTGACTGTGCTGCTTAAAATGTTTTCTGTTGTAGTTGAATAAGGTCAATGTTCAAAACTCAAATACATAAAATCCTCTCGTTTCTCTTGTTCACTCCTGGATGGACAGGGAACAGAAAAGGTAAGAAAGCTGCATGTACAAGTAGATGATAGTTGTTGTTGTTGTGGTTGTTGTGGTAGTAGCAGTAGTTGTGATGATTTATTTATCATCATTCTTTTCTAATCTAAGTGATTATCAAAACAGTCGGGTTGGGAATCGAAAATCAATTCCAGTTCTAGAGTCAGAAGGTTTAGGATACTTGATATAAAAGTGTCAGTTCCTCTTCAATTCCTGTGCACATTTTCAGAAATGTACACGTGTTAACTTGTGATCTGCTGATAACTACAAAAAAGCCATATTTTTAATAAGTGTAATTTTACTATAACACAAAACTCTGTGCTCTGTGTATATATACACACAAAGCAGTGCTCATAAATGTAACGTATATGATGCCATTAAAGAAGAATGCGTTCAGTAAGTGTCTGTTCAAGGTAAACATATATTTATTAAATCACAGCTTTCAACTCTTGGCTGTTAGATAATCGAGACGTTATCATCCACCATATAGAATACACTGATAAACACCTGGCAAGATGCTTGCGGTTTGGTCATTTATTCTGTAGTAGAATCGGCCCCCATCAGCTGATAAATGAGAGAGATAGAAGACGGTATCAACATCAAAAAGTCTAAATCTGGATCAAATTTATTTCATTTTGTTAAAATGAAATGAAATGACATGCATCTATGCCCGGCGTTCCCTTTAAACCTTGTGGAGCGTTTTAGAAAGGTATCCGACTCGGCACCTCCAGGTTTACAAGCACTTTTATCTCCGTTTTTCAGTCAGTTCTCGCATTTCAGGAACAAAAACTCTTGCTACACGCTAAAACACCTCGTGGTTTAATCGATTTGAATAATCATAAACGACACAAAATATACGTCTTTTGACTTGTGATGGTGACTTCCAGTGGAGAACACAGGCTTGTTCGACTTGATGCGGCGCCGCAAGATCCGACAGGCTGCTGACATCAAATTACCGCGAGAGCGATTCGAAACCAAACTTTTTAATGTTATTCGAATGTCTCTCGCGGTACTTTGATGTCATCCGCCGGTCGGATCTTGCGGCGCCGCATCAAGTCGAACAAGCCTGTGGACTTACTGCCTTTCGTCTGCACCTCGTGAAGTGCCGTGACGTCATGTGCAAACAACCTATGAGCAGCAGGCGAAATGACCACAGGCTCATTTGATACAACTTTGGAATCGAAACTGGATAAGAACCAGAATGGATCAAATTCAAACGATACCCGACCCTACAAAATACTACATTAAAGAGGACACAAATAAATGTAAAGGAGTGACATCATTTCTTCATAATGTCTGTAGGCGACATGTTTAGGGCACTCGATAAAGAAAATTCACCCAAAAATGTAAAATCTCAAAGCGTTTGCCATATGCTTTTCTTCTATGAAACATACAAAATGTGTTCATAAAAATTTGCGTTAGTGATAAAAATATCATAGTAGATGTCTCCATTCACTCTTTATTATATGAAAGATTGATCATAACATCACCATTTACAGACAATAAGTCATTTCTTTTTGGCTGAACAGTTTCTTGATTACAGGTAGATTTTATCTGAGGATATATTCATTTATTACATTCTCTGTTTGTTTGTTTCTCACCCCTGCAGAAAAGATGAGGAACAGCGCCGAATGGAGAAGGAGAACGAGGAAAAGTCGGAACTGGAGCGACTACGAACGCTGGGCTATGACGAAACCAAACTGGCACCCTGGCAACGGCAGATCATCTTAAAGAAAGGCGACATAACGAAACAATAGAGTTCATCCTTTCACACCCGACAGACCCTTTTATTAGACGTAAAGCACAGACGGCGGTTTAGCAGACATCCTTCTGTTTGTTCCACCACACGTCACTTCTCAGTATCAACTATGATATTCAGCTCTGAGGATGAGCGATAGAGAGATGAATAGAAAATGAAATCACAGGGTCTTAAGAAACCCGTCAGCTTTACCCTTCACACACAAACTCACTTCAGCTCTCTTGTAGTATTGAATGTCTACATAGGTAATAACACATACGTTGGCTTGTAAACATTTTATTTTGGTATTTCACGTGCTCGTAATCTATCAAAAACGATCAATGTATCACAAACTTCTTTATTTCTTACATAAATTCCTTTTGCTTACTGAATGTCACATATGTGAAAGTATCGATAAGGATTATGCCCTCGTGATGTATGATGTATATATAAAATGCAAAAAAAACCTTTCAATCTATTTTAGGTAGTTGATAGATTTAGCAAGCCAATCTCTAACACAAAATGACATAAAGAGCGACTCGTTTCAGTTCCACATATTGTCCAGAAGGTGGCGTCATTGGCCACCGTGAGTCTGAAAATGCATCATATCAGATGCCGTCATAGACTGATGATGATAAAACCCACGAAAGGAGCCAACGTCATATATCGTTGTATCTATCGCTCAAGAGAGCTTCGGTGGGAAGAGTTTACAGTGGGATGGTTGTCATGAATGTTCTTGTATTCAAGCGCTTCAGTCCCCAGAATAAAGCAGTAAACCGATATTTTGGGGTGAAAACACGTATCACCTCTTCTTGCTCTGCTTGTCGATTGTAGATGCTATATCTGTTCATATATTTAGAGTAAGTAGATGGATGTGTATGGTGCGAGTGTACATGAGTGTGCATGCACGTTGTGTGTGTGTGTGTGTGTGTTATACGCCGTGCAATGGCCAGAGTCGACGTGTTTTGAGTGTTTGTTCGATTCTCTTATGAGTATAAGAGAAATGCATGAATTACTTCTGTGAGCTTGGGAACATTCTGCTTTTCTTCATCAGATGCCATAATGACAACATGACGTCATTGCCATTAGAAGATTTTCTATTTCTAAATCCTCCATGTTTAGCGCTGATACTGTCCTGTAGGAAATGACGGTCAGCTTCCGTGTATTTCCTCATTTCGGCCTGGCGGTCTGTCATTGTAAACTTGTATCGTTTTCCCAATGACACAGTTCATTTAATAAAAGTTCAAGTAACAGTTTGTGTTTGTGAAATTCTTACTTGATAAGGTTCTATCTAACATTTTTGTCGAAATTGAGCTCTTATTCTGTGAATGTACATCATGGACTGTTTTTCCTTTACGTTGTGTACATTTTGGGACCTTTTTAGAAAACAAAAAGGTTGATACGTTTCTCAGAGTGTCGTCTTTTGTGCTCCTAGAAAAAAGGTCCCATAGGCATACAGGTTTACAACCACATGAGAGAGAAGAAAGGACGTCACAATTCTGGCAAAACTTGAACACGGTTGAAAAGAAGGTTATTAAGCAAAGTTGGCCATTCCTAAATGTTATAAAATATAAATGCATAATACATAAACATAAAAAACAATACATGTATATAGGTCTTTGGCTGCTCTTACATGTTACTCTATATATTTTATTTCTAATAACTTTATCATTTTGTTTTTTATAATTGTTCACCTGTCATCCAGAAGAGCTGCTAAACTGTATTTCATTATTCCTAAACAGTGACAATAAAGTTTATTCTATTCTAAATGAAAGTACCGCACTTCACCAGCAGATGTTGCAGGATAATGTGACGAAAATGACAAAACTTAAAATAACAAAGAAAAAACAATGAAACACGTTCATCCATCCGTCCGAGCACTTGTTTTCAAAATTAAAAATACGTTTTTTATGAAAACAAAGAAGAAGGTTGAGAAATAATAATTGCTTGGTCGATGGGCGGCGTCAAAGTCGTTTAAGAAAAGTCACCGCACTCTGCAGCTGTATTATGACGCTTCCGGGCAGCGATTTCAGGACACAGCTGCTCCCCATACGTTTGCCTCAAACGATCAATGATTGGCTCTTTTACCTGGAAGGCGGGACTTCCGTCGCTGGAGCGGCCGCGCTGGGAGTTGCACTTTCCCCTCATTTATAGTGGTAGAAGTGCGGCATCTTGTAAATGTCAGTAGTCTTTGCCGTCACTCACCTGCGGTGCGGTGCGGTGCGGTGACGTATCGCTCTCAGATGTGAATCGGAGGAATGTGCAGCTAAACTCTTTTTGACACAAATGAGCGCGTTCATGATCACATACAGGCGAGTCTGACGTGTGAAATACCGCGGTGCAGGTGATATTACACAGGTAAGGTTCTTCAGCGTGACCTTTCAATGGTCGCGTTGCACTAAAAAGTCAATCTGGGCGTAAAGTTCATTGAGTGTGTGTTTATTAAGGCGAGTGAGTTAAAATGTCCGGCCTGGATCTCTGTGAAGTGTTCGAGCTCTCAACAAGAAAGTCTCATCGTGCGGATCATCCGTGTTATAAGATCTGTTTAAATGACGTTTCACAAGCGTGTTCTATAGTCATTAAGAAAAAGCGAAAGTGTTTTGACGAGATTAACTAATGAAAAAAAATCCTTTGGACAAATGATCAATAAATATCATGAATGTCGAGCACGTGTTGAGTCAGAACATGTATCAGACCTGAACTGAAGCATTGTGATGTTTGTCTGCAGGACGATCGGTTATTTATTTCCGATTGATTCTGATTGGCCAGGCCGGGCAGTGTGATCTGCACCTGAGCCCTCACTCACTTACATCAGATGGGTTCCACACATCAAGGGTAACACGAGCGTGTCTGTGTTGTTGTAAATGTACAGGTGGACCAGCTCCGCATGTTCCTCGAGTGACAAACACGGCCAAGAAAGAAAGAAAGCAAAGCGCTGGTGCCATGACTCACAGGAAGTCTGACGGATCCGTGACGGCTGACCCAAGTGACCCGCTGCTGTCAGAAAAGCGCTTCAGTTCCGTCCTTCAGCTGGAGCAAGCGTCCGGTCGTTCAGTGTCCAGCGTGGATCTGTCCAGAGCGGATTCACCCGAGCGTGACCGGAGAACACCTGTGGTTCTCAGCACCCAGAGCCAAGCCGCCCGACGGGTGGGCACGCAGCAGCTCATTCCCAAGAACCTGGCGGTGTCCAGCCGCCCCAAACACCGCCATCACACCACCGTGGTGACCCTGCCGGTTAAGGATCTGACCTGGGAAGACTACGACAGCGATGGAGGCGACGGCTCCTCGTTCAGGAGGAACCATCGAAATAAATCCTACCGCGCTGCCGTCACCAGTCTGAACATCGAGGCGTTGACGTGCGGAGACGAAACGGACCTTCTGCCTCCTGTCTGTGAGGACACGAGCGTGAGCCCCAAACAACCCGCCAAATCCGACCGCAAGGCGAGTTTGCTGACCGCCGCTCCCTTCTAGACCCGTCCATGTCCTCCAGATAGAGCTCGAGCGCATTCACACTTGAACACATTTGAAGCCTTTCATGCATGAAATAGATTTGTGGACGGTGTGTAAAAGATGATGCGCCGCTCTAGTCCTCTCTGCAGTCTGTGTGGAAGAAAAATCCAGATTCCGACTGTCAGAAGAGTTTGTGTCTCATATAAACCCACACACATAGAACTGAATTAGACCTCTCTAAGATTGGATTGAAATGAAAGTGTGTGTGATTCACATCATGATGTCTTCTGTCACAGAGAACACTGGGCAAACTCCGAAACAGAAAACAGGCTGGATCCTTTAAAGATGGTTGGTACTCTTCATGTTCTGCTTTATTATGACATCGCAGGATGCTGTGTGTGTGTTCACAAGCATGATGTGGATGATGTCGTTGGCACAGAGCCGCAGTTCTATCAGGAGATCAGAGAGAGAGGTCTGAACTCCAATCACGTGAGCACAGAAGAGGATGAGTTGAGTCCCACCGAAGCCTCTGAGCAGGGTCAGGGGATCGTGGTGAAGAACTACAGAGCGGCGTATATCACCTGGAGTCAGTTATATCAGGTGTGGAACATCACACACACCCCTCACACTTCTGCAGATGATGTGTGTGTGACGGAGCTTTTCTTTTCTCAGGTGAAGGAAATGGGCATTCTGGACATCATCACCCTGAGGAACGTAAGAGACAAGAGGTGAGTGTGTGTTCTCGCATTCAATGTCCCTGTGTCCACATTACAGTCACCCTGAAAAACTGCCGACACACACACTCGGAAATGAAGCTTTGGGGTTGGAAGCGAGTGCTTGGTATTGTTGCTGTCAGAGAGTCAAGTTCTCTTTTGTGTAAACACTAAAGTCCAGCTCATGCACACACAGACACACCCAGACACACTGCTTCATATCTACATCTGAATGATCGTCCGGATCACTGTGTGCCTTCTGAACAGCGCAGGTTATTTATTCATCAATATGAACATATGATAGATCTCCTGAGACATCATGGGAGAGAGCGCTGCTTCACGTGTGTGACACTCTTGTTTGCGTGTCCTGTGTTTATTGAGATGTTGTGTGTGTTTGCAGGCCATCTTTGAGATCCTCACATCAGAATATTCATACCTGCACAGTCTCAGTATTCTCATCCGCCATTTTAAAGACCGCGTGGATTTAAGGAGTACCATGACCGCTACAGAACATCATCACCTCTTCTCCAACATCTCCGTCATCATGGACATCAGCAAACGGTACCACCTCCACTAATAAACACATGTTTACTGCTCCCTCCTTCCCTTTAAGGGAAAAGTCATTCAAGTACAGTAACTAGTGACACCGTGTGTGAATCACGTCATGTTTCTGAAGTGCAAACGTAGATGAGCAGTTAAATGAAGACGAGAACATTTGCGGTCTGAAATGATAAAGCAGGCTTGATTATGATCATAATTATAAAGCACACTTTGTTTGTTTCACAATGTGCATTGTTTCTAAGCAGCTTTACAGGAGCAAACCAGAATAACACCGCACAGCGCATGGTGTTTATAGACCGAGCCAGATCATTCTAGTAAATAATATCTGATAAATAATGAACTACATGAATAAATGCAGTCTCCCGCTCTCAAGCCAACACTGCCCTGCTGTGGCGTTCACACTTCACGTTTCATCCTGTCAAACTCATCAGACACTAAAGCAGGTTGTGATAAGAAACACACCTGTCCTTGTGCTGTTGTCATGTCAGCAGAAAGTGAAGCCGTGGCAGTCAGCTCAGTCATATCTGTATTCACAAAGTGCTTCTTTTACCTGGAACACATGACAAAACATCTTCTTATCTTGCAGGTTTTCTCACAGACTGTTTTGTGTAATGCTAAGTAGTAAAGCCAAACTAATATCTCAGTTTAACAACAGAAGAGAAAAGTTTGTTTCCAAAGTGAGAAACTCTGTTTTTAAAATGGTTCAAAAATCGTGTTTCTATTGTGTTAGATGGCTGTATTTGAGTTATAATGGACCAACCGACTGCAGTTTGATTGATATCGATTGGAATGCGCAGTAAGAAACAGAGTTTTCAGTTCCTCATTTGGGAAATAAACTCTGATATATCTGTGCGTGTGTTTTGCTGGTTATGGATAGAGACGGACGCAGGTTTTGGGCTTCTGTCACTGTAATGCACCGATTGATCGTGCTGACACACATCCCACTGTTTGCCTTCACATACACACATGACCAGAGCTGGAACTGAGAGGGAACGCCGGTCCGTCTTCATATGTCTGTGTGGAGATGAGTGTGAGTTATTGTGATCAGAGATGTGTGCATCTGCAGCGCGGGACGTGTTGAAACTCGCTGGTGAAACTGGTTTAACAGGCTTCATGCTCTTCACGGCAGGGTCTTTCTCTCACACACACATTGAACCTGTTCCACAGAAACTCTTGTGTGTGAATTAACATGATAAAGGCCACTCCGTGATGTTTGTGTGGAGAATCACTCGAGTCTCGTGTGCGACATGATGGCAGAATTGAGATTTGAGAAGCTTGAGCTGATGTGAGAGTGCTGTAAGAGCCGATCAGACCTGAAGAGATTCAGACAGTGATGCCCTCTGCTGGACAAACAATATTCATCCCAACTACCACAGACATGAATATGAATGATTGTTCATTTTTGTCCTTTTCTATTGCCTTATATGACAAAACCTTTTTTTTGTGGTACAGGTGTAGTAGCCATGTTTTTTTGGTGCATTGATTACCTATTATTATATTACCTATATATATATACCTATTATATTACCTATCATTACCATGGTTTTACTACAGTAACCATCGTTTTTTGGTTTTAAATGTAGTAACATTTTCGTAAGGCAAGTTTTTTTACATGGCACATTTCATACACAAGGGCAATTCATAGTGCTTTACATAGAATGATAGACAAAGACAGATAAGACGTATCTTTAAAATGCAAATGATTTAAGATCACAAATACTTTAGACTTTAAGAGACAATAAAACAGCAATAAAATGGATTAAAAATGTGAGTGTATATATCAATAGAATAAGAAAGAAATATGAGAAATAGAGGTGCAGTTGATGTAGACCAGCACAGTGCTCAGGTTGTGAATGCACAGCTACACAAGTGTGTTTTGATCTGGATTTATAAGGAGCTTCTCTTGGTGAACGTCTGATGTCTTCTGGAAGCAGATTCCAGCTACGGGCGGCGTGACGGCTAAACGCTGACTCGCCATGTTTGAGTGAACCCTTGTTATCTCTAACTGACTTGATCCTGATGATCTGAGAAGTCTGTTTGGTTTATATTCAATGAGCATATCTGAGATGTATTTAGGTCCTTGACCATTAAGTGATTTATAGATAAGTAATAATACTTTGAAGTTGATTCTAAAAGTGACTGGTAACCAGTGTAAGGACCTGAGGATTGGATATGCTCAGATGTTTTGGTTCTGGTCAGAATCCTGGCAGCAGCGTTCTGTATGAGCTGCAGCTGTCTGAGGGTCTTTTTGGGAAGACCTAAGGAGTCCATTACAGTAATCCACCCTGCTGGTGATGAAAGCATGGACTAGTTTCTCTAAATCTTGCTTTGAGACGAAACATCTGATTCTGGCTATGTTTCTGAGATGGTAGAACGCTTATTGCTTTGACATGACTGCTGAAACTAAAGTCAGACTCTAGAATGACCCCAAGATTTTTTACCTTACTTTGTGTCTTTAGACCTCTTAAGTCAAGGTATGTGTTTACCTTGTTAGTTTCATCCTTGTTACCAAAGACAATGACTTCAGTTTTATTTTTATTTAACTGAAGGAAGTTTTGACACATCCAGCTGTTAATTTCATCAATGCATTGGCAAAGAGAGTCAATAGTCATTGGGTAGAGGGCTGGGGGATGAGTGGTCTGCATAGCTGTGGTAGGCAATGTGGGGTTTTTCATTATTTGGCCAAGTGGGAGCATGTACAAATTGAAGAGGAGCGGAGCAAGAACGTAGCCCTGTGGAACACCACAAGTCATGGGTGTCCAGTCAGATTTATGGTACCTATGTTCACATGGTAACCTCTCTCTTCAAGGTATGACCCGAACCATTTAAGTACCGACCCTGAAAGCCCTACCCAGTTTCGCAGCCTATGTAGGAGTGTGGTGTGATCTACCGTGTCAAATGCAGCACTGAGATCTAGTAAAACCAGAACTGATATTGTGCCTGAATCAGAATTCAATGGAATATCATTCATTATCTTTATGAGCACTGTCTCTGTGCTGTGCCGCAGACAGAAACCAGACTGATAATTGTCCAGGTAGCCATTTGAGTTCAAGAGTTTGGTCAGCTGATTGAAGACAACCTTTTCAATGCTCGGGAAATCATATTTCGTTTTTATGAAGTAACAATTCAACAGTGTCAATGCATTACTGCGTGATCTTTACATTAACATGTAGTCTTCATGTTAGCTGAAGTCAGTATAATTGTTCATGGTTCGTTCAAGGGAACATTGCAAATATCTTTAACACAGATGAATGATTGTAAGTGATGTTCATTGTTAGTTTGTTCATGTTTATGGAGCATTCTTGTAAAGTATGTTGGTTCTGGGTGTCAGGACATGTTCCTGTACGAGTGATAAGCAGATATTTTGTGTACGTGTCAGCTTTTTTCTGGATCTGGAAAAGCGTCACCAGAGACATCCTCTGATCCAGGACATCAGTGACATCGTACAGAATCACGCCTGTCATCACTTCGAACCTTACATCATCTACTGCTCCAATGAGACCTTCCAGCAGAGAACCCTCCAGAAGCTTCTGTAAGACACACCTAACAAACACATTCACAGTAAATATGTAAAGTATGTGATGGATAAAGCTCTTATACACGACTGCTTACCTCACGACTCAATTACTGGACGTGAAATTATGATTTGAGAGATATTTTATTTGTAACAAATTCAGACCGTCTTACTGTGAGGACAAACACAAAGTTCAAACATGACAACAATGCAGTTTGGTGTAAAGATTTGTTCATGTGTGTTTCCAGCACGACTAACAGTGCGTTCCGAGAGACTCTGAAGCAGATTGAAAGCAGTGAGGAATGTGGAGGTCTGCCCATGATCTCTTTCCTCATCTTACCCATGCAGAGAGTGACCCGTCTGCCTCTGCTCATGGATGTAAGACACGTCGCACACGGTCCCAGTCATCCACATCTGATCCAAACACGCACACGCAGAGCATCGTCTTATTGTTTTATTATCACCACCACAGGATTCATTCTGCACGCTTCTTCACAAACACACACACAACACACACACACACACACAGAATGAATTGTACAGTTAATGAATGGATTCCTCCGGCATTATGCTGTGGACTAACCCTCAACATTGAACATTTGACACGCTGATGATGTTCACGTGAACTAAAACGGCGACTGCGTCAGCTGGATGTGCACGAGTCCGGACACAAAATGTGCTTCTTAAAACAGACGTATGTTTCACCAGCACATCAATGTTATGTCTAGTCAAGGGTGGGTGTCAGTGAGAAGTCTTGATTTGTTTCCGTAGAGAAGACGACAGTAATTGAATGTATGGTTTGTGAACGGCATCTCAAGCGTCATGTTTTAGATGATCCAGCAGGTGTAAATGTTGATCTCAAACACTCTCATACGTGCTCAGCCCGTGATGTATTTGATCAGGGCTGAACGTGTTGTTTGTATGTTATCCGCCTCTAACTGTATGTCTGTTGATTTGTTCTTGTCTTCACACAGACCGTCTGTCAGAAGAGCCCTAAAAACACAGCAGAACACTTTGCTTCCCGCTGGGCTCTGAAGGCTATCAGTAAGGGTGTGTGTGTGTGTGTGTGTGTGTGTGTGTGCGCTCGTAAACAACATAAGTTGAGTTAGCTTTTGGCTTTTTACAAATGTTTTGTTGGGTTTATAAGAGTAATCTGTCAAATGTTGCATTATTGTTCATGCTTTCCTTGAACTGCTCTGTGTAATCGATTTCATTAAAAATGAACTAAAACGTGTTGCTCTGTCAGTCTCAGTCTGTTGTTTTTCAGCACATGTAATGATGACGATAGAGACAGAAACACAGATGAATATGAATGTTGTGATTGTTTCTGTGACAGCTGGTGAAGAGCTGTAATGATGGAGCGCGGAGGATGGAGAGAACGGAACAGATGTACACCATCCAGAAACAGATGGACTTTGGCAAAATCAAGGTACAACACTGACCTGAGATCATGTGATGAGGAGGAATGCTTTACTGTATCAACAACAGAAATGTGTCTCTTTGGTTCATGTGAAAACAGTATCTAAAGTGTTGTTGTGTGTGTGTGTGTCGTCAGCCTTTCCCACTGGTGTCATCATCACGCTGGCTGAAGAAGAGCGGAGAGCTGGCAGTGGGCACTGAAGACCGGAGTCTCTTCAGAAAAGCTTTCGGTTACAAGAGCTGTATTCTGTTCCTCTTCAATGATGTGCTCATCGTCACCAAGAGAAAGAGGTCAGAGTCCGGTTTGCTTCACCGTGAGGGACCTGATGAACGTGAACGAACGCTCACGCTGTCATGTGTTTTTGTGCAGCGAGGAGAGTTATGTGGTGCTGGATTATGCCACTGTGGAGAACGTGAGCGTAGAGGGGGAGCTGAGCGACTCTAAACTCAATCTGAAACTGCTGATGAATCCCAACAGTGACGGCCGATCTGAACACATCACGCTTGTGGCTGAAAGCAGGTGACCCGTGTGGCTCATTCCCACCAAACATCACACTCATGATTTTATCTAGAGTTCAATAACACGAAAGACAATTGTGTTCTCTGCCGCAGTCATTTTTTATTTTATTTCCTTCAGAAACTTTGTATTATGGGCACTTGTTGCTTTTTTGACCTACTTGAGATTAATTGCTGCTTTTTTCCTTAACTGCAAGATGCTTTGGATGGACAGAGTCCGCTTAATGAAAATGAACATTTAATTTCCGAGTACACAAGTTGTCATTTAAATCTAACCGAGTAAACATCAGTCATGGACACTTTTTTTCTGTGCGTTTGTGACACCAATATCTGCCAGCCCCTCCATGTCGTAATTGACCAAATGCTGTTACATTGACCTTTGAACACCAGTTGAAGTGTTTGTGTGATGTGTTGTAGACTGGACAGAGCTCGCTGGGTTACAGCTCTCTGTAATCTCAAACACAAGAGCGTCACTGATGATGGTGAAGCGCTGCCGCAGTATGAAGCCACTAAAGCGTACCTGCCCAAAACTCCAGATGAGCTGAGTCTAAAGCAGGCCGAGCTGGTCATAGTCCTGCAGGAGGTGGAAGGTCAGCACAGCACATTCACTTCATAGCTTTTCATTGGGTGAATGGTCACATGACTGTTTTTTCCCCTGTAGGCTGGTGTCACGGAGTGCGAATGAGAGATGGGGAGAGGGGCTGGTTTCCTGCTAACTGTGCCACTCAGATCACTAACCGCACGGCCATGGAGAGCAACATAAAGCGCATGGAGCGACTGCGCAAAGAGACCGACGTCTGACAAGACCATCATGTTTATCGGAAGTGTGTGTGTTGTGTGGTGTGTGTGCATGTGTTAGTCAACAAACAAGAGGCATATTACAGGAACTGCTTCTGGTTTTATTTGAGCTTGCTTTTGTTAAAATTCATGTTTGGATACATAAAAAGTTATTTAAAAATGTCAAACTGACCAGATATCAAATTACTTTTAAAAACCATTTGGTGTAAAAACTTAAGACCGATTTAGAAAAACATCTGCTGTTTCCCCAAAACTTTTAGCTGTCACATAAAAATAATGGAAAAAAAAAACAGGTCTGCATAGAGTCTGCAGGCAATCGGTGGTAATCTGGTCGAAATGCATTTTTGCAAGCTTAGACAATCGACGAGTCATAGTCATATCTGTTTCTTATTGCTCAGATGTTTCTTCTTGACAATACTGCAAAGACAAAGAAAATGCAAAGGAGTCAGAATCAGCACTTAGAACGACCACAGCAGCATTTAACTGTCACGGACCAGTATGATGCAACATCTCTTTCTTTTCATTTGGGTTTATGACCCAGATACGTTCTCACATTTACACAGAGCAAACATGTCATGCACTGACCCGGCAGGATGGTGCAGATGGTCAAGCCGGTGGCGGTTAATCGGCTCCGCCCTGTTGGGCTTCGGGAGCGGCCGATTTGTCAGCTGATGCATCGGCTGCTTTGTCGTCCTTGCCGTCCTGAGGCTTGTTGCTCTGGGGTCGTCTGCGGCGGTAGTTGAAGTTGCGGCGGTAGCGACGCTGACGGGGCTCCTGGCCCTCCCCGCTCTCTCCGCCCTCGCCCTGATTCTCTTTATCATCCTCCTCCTCCCCCCCTTCTCGTGCAGGCCGGGGACGTGGGGGACCCCTGCGGACACAAGACAGGTTGATGCTGGGAATTCGGTGTTCACGTAAGAGCGCAGACATGTTGGGGTTTGTTTTCGTCGATGTGAACAATGCTCACTTCCACACGGCGTCTTCTAAGACAGACTGTCAGTTTTCACATCAGAGCATTTGAGAGGGCGAGTTCAGCGTGAACTCACTTGTACAACATCTTTTGTAAACATTCTCACCGAATATCAACAGCAATGAAAACATGCAAATACATCATGAACGCCACACATATTTCTCAGCCCTAGTTACAGGACAGACTGACACTGTCACAGCCTTCGCCTTGTTCTGAAACTTGGTCGGAAGCCTCTGTAGTTCTGCCTCATTGGTTTGTTGCCCGGTTCTGGACCACCTTGGTTCTCATCACCTTCCCCGCCCTAGAAGCAACAACAACGCATCAGATCAAAAACATGTGGGGGATTATTTCTCTCACTCCTGATTTAATGGTGGAGTTCTACTGGAACATCACGGGCAGACTCCTGGAAACCAGTGACTAATGTCAATTCACAGGACTCACCTCAGTCATATCTCCTCTCTGGGGCGTGTTGCTGTAAGGGGGGCGTCTGCCGTAGCGCCTGCGCACAAAGTACGGTGGGTAGCGGCGTCTGCCGGCGTAGGTTGGTCTCCGCTGCTGCTGTTGTTGAATGTCGCCCTCGGGGGCACTGTCTCCTTCCTCCCTCTTCTCCGGACCCGGACCCTCCCCCTCTCCGTCGCTCGGGTAGTCGCGAGGGGGGGCCCTCCTGCGTGGGTACCGCCTGTAGCGGTTCCTATCAGCTGCATACTTGCTCCCCTGCACAGGGACTCCACCCGGGCCTGTAACATTGGCTGCCTCAGCACCCTAATAGAGTGAAGAAATAGCAAATATCAAACATCTTCTCTTTCAATCAGTGCACATTTGGTCTGATAGCATCATCTCGACATGCAGCTGAGCAGAAACCTGATTTATCATCAATATCGACTCCGACACCTAACTTTACAATGAGTGGAAAGGAATTTAACCAATCGGACTTCCTCAAAATGCACTCATGCCTATAATAAATGATCACCAACAGGCTCATGGCATTATAATGGTAATGGAGAAACAATACCAGTCAGAATGTTTTTCACACAAAAAACGTTGAGCAAAATCATTGTTAAAGAAATTGTTTTTAAATGAATTTGTTAATCTAAAGAAAACTAGATTCCTGACAACAACAGACACACATCCAGCAGTCTAGATTGATAGATGAATAATGCTCTCCTGTATCCCATACGCGAGTCATTGCTCAATGAATCAGTTTATTAATAAGGTTGAACTGGTCATGCAGCATGTTTGCGATTAATGCCGTTTAAACTCACATCACTCAAATCTGACAGATTCCATTCAGAGCTCAGTGAAATGGAACAAGACTCAGTACAGCTTCACATTATGTTCCTACAGAGTTTGGTTCACTATGACAACTCAAACAGAACCGGTTCCCAACAGACAACCAGTGCAGTTCAACAACGCTCACCTTCTCGCCCTCTACAACATCAAACTCCACAGTCTCTCCATCCCCAACACTGCGAAGATATTTCCTTGGGTTGTTTTTCTTAATGGCCGTCTGGACACAAGAGCAGTAGAAGTGAGAACACATCCCAAAAAACAAAGTCTGGTGACACTATGTCTCTATGTTGCCAAATAAGAATAACTACCTGGTGGACAAAAACATCTTCCTTGGTGTCATTCCTGAAAAACAAACAGAAAACATGTCAAATACATGTTTGGTTCATGCGGGTGCAAGTCAGGTCTGGCTTGGTAAGCATGTTGAGGCTTAACAGGATTGTGGATGTTCCCTGACCCACATATTATATACCAGCAAGAGTAATTTACCTGTTGATGAAACCATAGCCGTTCCTCACATTGAACCATTTCACTGTCCCCAGGACTTTTGTTGCTATAAGAGAGAGAAAGAGATGAAGTTAAATACAACAGCACGGTTTTCAGAGAGAACGCGATGCATGCGTTTCTCTTAACGCAGTTCATTCAGTGTCATCTATAAATAACCATCAACTCCGTTGCTTTAAATAGACGGTGATGTGAGGACAGCTGCTGTTATCAGAACAGACTCCATCGCCATGAAAGGTCTGACGGTGAACTCAACCTCCTACTCGCTGCGCTGTAGAAACCACACAGGCAAAAAAACTCCACGAGGCTAGAAACACAAAGAGCTAGGCGAGGAGAGAGCTGCTAACAACAGTACCTCAAGTGTACACGATATCACAGCACACATTCACCTGGAGTACTTATAGCACTGCTTTATCAGAGATGTCACTGTGACCGAATAACGAGGATTTGAAGCGCCGGAGTAATGTTGATGTGTAACTGCAGGAAGTGACAGTGGTGAAATGCTAAGTGTAGTTAGCAGACTAGCATCAGCCATGTGGCCGGACCGAAGCCAAACAGCACATTTTCTCCTCATCATCATCCTCCTTCCTCCTCCTCGACACATATCACTCGAAACGCGCTGTGTATTTCTTACACGTCACGATTTACCGGGGATTGGTGGTTGCGCGGGTGAAACGCGTCCGTCTGTAGTCGCGGCTCAGACAAAAGACGCGTCCATGATCCCCGCGTCATGGCGGACATTTTAAACGAGGGAGGCTCGGAAACGCATAATGTGCACACGTATGCAACGTTATCGATCGTGTAATATTATTATGTTTTGGCTGGCGGGATCCTGAAGAGACCGCGCTGGTGTTGAAGGAGACGACGACACGTATGCACGACGCGTCGAACGCTGCGCGTGAACAAAGGGCGCCGATTATCTCGCCTTAAATAAGTTAAACCCCCAACACACAAAAAACTAAATGATCGATTCGCACAACACCTCGAGACCGGTCACTATAAACACGACCGTTGGCCCGAGGGCGCGTCAGTTTCACGCGTCTGACCAGCGTCGCGTCACGATCAAGGCCAAGATCAAAGATCCGGCTCGTGGCCGCGATACCGATCCGCGGCTCATTGTTCTTTCATAGAAGTTAGTACAATAACCGTAGTGAATGTTTCTCTCGTCTTTAACATGCAGCACTAGCGGCTCAGTAGAGCTCGAGCGTGGGCCAGGCCGCAATCTCGAGTCATGGCGGTCCGCACGCGGATGTGATGGAACGCGGCGGCATGCGAGAGAATGTTTATCGTGTGCGAACCGGTTAAACGACCAAATTTTACCCGAAAACAATACAGAGAGAATTAAGCCCGCGTTACGTTAAACGTGAGCCAAGTAACGTTAGCCACAACGATACAGTTAACGTTAATGAAATCAGGCGGAATAACGATAGCACACAGGCCACGCGCACGCGCTTTCACTGACTGAATCGTTTCTGAGGTAAATTTCTCAAAGCCGTTAATCACCGACTCGTGAAGAGGTCCCTCGAAAGATCCGTTTATCTTTTAACGTGCGAATATAGCAGCAATACAGGGACACTGCACCCCTGACGGGCTTACCGATGACCTTCTTATCCCCCCCTGTAGCTGAGGCTGTCGGGCTGGACGGGCTCTCCGCGTCGGCGTCAGGCTGCTGCGGCTGCTGCTGCTGCTGTGTCTCGGCCTCGCTGCTCATGGTGTTTGATTGTTGTTGAAGCCGGCGGCGGCTCTCTAGTGTGTTTTCCCGGTGCTAGATGGTAACCTGGGCCGGCGGTGGTAAGGGGCTGCTGCCTTCGGGCTCTCCGCTTTACTTTCTCCGCTCCCGTTGCCGATCGAACTGGACGGACTGAGTGATGATGCCGGACGATATTCTGTCCCGTCTCTCCACCCATTCCTCAACCTGATTGGTCGACCTTGTTGCGATCAGTCGACGGCGAAAGCGCATTGGTTACATTTACTGCCAATCATATGTAAATCGCGTTATCTCTGCCCGTGATGGGTTTTTAAGGAATTGGCACCGCCTAGAACACTAAACCCAATTTACAGTCCCGATTTATATTTCTTCAAAACAGAAGAACATATTTATAAAAAAAAACAAAAAAAAACGTTTTAAGAAAGACCCAGATTGGTACGTTGAATGAACAATAGACGCACTTGATGGTAAATATTTATCTAAAGAACCACACCCCAGAATGACATAAACGTACACAACACTGACTGAACTTTGGTTCTTAAATTAACACAAAGGCGTTTATCTCTTTCAGAAATGAAAGTAAGCAGTCCACATATCTGTGCTTTCACTCCCAAGTAAGTCGAAATATCTCGGGTGTTTGAACGATATGAATGATAAACAGAAGTAAAGTATCTGAATGAATTCACGCTGGTGTAATGTAGAGATCATGTGTGTACATTTCATCACATTGACTTTACTCACATGTTCATGTTATAAAGGGAAGCACTGAATGGTCGTGGATGAGACAGGCCCAACACCCCTCCCTCCCTTATTGTCATGCAAATATGTTTGTGGCAGTGTTGAGGAGACTGGCTGAAGTGTGATTTTATTGTTAATGGTCCAACACAAAGACCGGCTTTAACATTGACCCCATACGCCTCCCACCGGGACCAAAACTCTTCCTGCACTTCAGCTGAAAGACTGCTTTTGTGTCAATGGGCCAGAGTCCAGGAGCTGGGGGAAGGGCTTTCTGGGTTAGGAGGATGTGGCTCGGGGTAAAGGACCTATGAGAAGACAATAGGGCTTCGCTCGTAAGAAATTTGCATTGAGTGGTGTGTCCTAAAAGCACTCGTTCAGTATCATCAACCCAAAGCACTCCAGACCATTTTTAATGTCAGATCAACTCTGCCGGGACTCACGCAGACGTGGAAGAATGAATGTTTCAGTTTTATTTAAAAAGTGACGTTTATTTTGGGTAACTTGGTCAGAAAACTGATCTAACAGTCAACAATTATGAGGGGATTAAAATTAAAGCATTGCCATACAAAATGTAGAAAGAATACATGTTTTAAATAGAATGTTCCTCAGTTTGTCTTTAATCGGGTGATCAATGTCAAATTGTTTGATTCCAGATGATGATCAGTGACTACCCCCCCCCTCACACACACACACACACACACACACACACAAAACCCATCACATTTCCCCACACTGAGAGATGACGATGGGCAGCTTGGGCTTGTTGTTGGGTCCTGTTGGTAAATTCTGTGTAAGACATGTAAAAAAAATGATACGAGAATGATAATACAAACACAAATGAGCCTCATAAATCAGAGAAAAGTACTGTGAAGCTGTGGGAACTCGTGTACTCACCTCAATCTTTCTCATGACAAGCAAACCATCCACCACTTTTCCTACAAGAGGTCCAAAACAAGGTATGAGACGTGACCAGTGATGACCAGATCATATCAATCCTGGATCGTTCTGACTTACCAAACACCACATGCTTCCCATCCAGCCAGTCACACTTTGTGCAGGTGAGAAAAAACTGACAGCCATTTGTTCCCGGCCCACTGTTAGCCTGACAGATCCAACATCATGAAACATTACACACATGCTATATGCTTCTGCATGTCTTGCCACTCGCACAGTACTGTTAAATGATGCTTATTGTGTGAATATACAGAGTGTTTGAGACTCTATCCCACAGCAGCAGCAGTGTGTATTGAAGCTTTACCATAGACAGAAGTCCTGGACTGGAGTGTTTCATTCTGAAGTTCTCATCTGCAAACGGTCCTCTGTAGATACTGCAGAGACCTGTGCCGTCGCCCTGATGACACAAATACAACCTTTAAACACACACACTACTATTCACTCCATACACATGATGATGGATGTTTGAAGCTGCAGTAAGACTCTATGACCGCTAGAGGCAGTCAGAAGACACAATCTGCTGTCACTCAATGGTCTCTCCATAAATAAAGACATGCATGTTTGTCTGCTCATGTATATTTATTATTTTGTTGGCCTTACACTGATGTTCAAGCTGGGAAACAAAACAAGTCGATAAAAAACAAATTTCACATTTTCTTTGACATTTTAATATTAAAAATATGCAAACCTATTTCAACTTATATTAAAGTTATATTCACTCAATTCATTTCTCACATTATTTGAAACGATTATTAACTATGGACACTACATTACACACATATATTGTGACGGGCAGATGGATGTCATGACTGTCGGCTTTGTTCTGTTTCTAAACACACCTGAAAGATCAAATCAACCTCATTACAAATCAAAACTTACATTGACAAAATCTCCTCCCTGAATCATGAAGTCCTTGATGACCCTGCCAACAGAAACACACACACATACATCAAAACAACACAACAGCACATGTGTCATGGACAGGGCTGTGCGTTAACTTTTTCTGCACATTGAACCGGTGCTACAGAGGGAGGTTTAAAGTTTTGTAGCACAAGTATACAGACAGGTAAATGACAGGACATTAATGTCACATACAGATGGATAAATAAGGGCCATGTCATATTTAGTTTTTCCCAAATTTGTTTTCTTTTCCTCTTTAATTGTTCCTATTTCTGTGTTTTCAATGTTTTGCTATACAATAGTAAATACATTTGTCCATAAAAAGACAGTAGTATACTGCAGTAAAATTCTTAGGTACTAAAATATTTACTATAGTAGGTTCAGAAAATACTAGAGTATACTATAGTGTTTACAACAGTTCAAACATTTACTACAAGTAAATTATTTCTTTCAGTTGGTTGAAATTTATTTTGCAACCAGAAAATAAAGTTCCCTGGTGGTTATTTTTTGGTTATATTTTAACGGTAAAAATAGTCAAAACTGGTAAACGTCAGTGACATGTGCAATACAGAAATGATATGATAACATACTGACCAAATGAAATGAATAAATGTGCCCTTTAATGGCTGAAAATAATAAACTAGTTAAGATAAATGAAAATAAAGAAATACACATGGATATATATGATTGTAGTGTACCTGACCCACTAACACATTAGTTTAGCGGTTTATTTGTTTTAATTTTATTTGAAAACGTTTAGATTTGAGAGTAAATTTATAAATGATTGATTTGACACATCTAAATCAACAGACCATGATGTAAGAACTGAAACTCAGGCCGTTTGATTGTTATATCTAGAGACGGCAGCGCTTTACTTCTCTGGTGAGACAAGAATATTGTTAGCCTGAAGATAACTAAAAATCTTCTTTAAATATTGTGTTGAAGTCTTTGGTTATTTTATTTCAATATCTAAAATGTCTGATGTTGAGGTAGGCCTACACACATGGTGGTGTTATTAGAAATGTTATAACGTAACGGTGCTGTTTAAATCGAAAATAACTTCAGTAATGAATAAAGAATTATTATGCTAAAAGAATGACCTTATTGTGTGTGATGATGTATTTTACTTATTTTAATTAGATTAAGGTTAGACAAGCGATGGATAAAAACACAGCATGGATGTATGACGTGAAGAAAGGCAAAACGGACCCGAGAAAAATATTTTTACGTTCTGGGAACATTCACCTAACGTTAGTCTCTGGTTCCCAGAAAGTTTTTTTAAGGTTTGTTTTTGGTTATCTTTACGGAAATAAAACGTTAGTTTCGTGGTTTCTATAACGTTGGGGTAACGTTCCGCTAACGTTAGTGTTTGGTTCCTAGAACGTTATGGGAACCAGAAACTAACGTTCTATTAACGTATAGAAAAGAACCAAAAACGAACCTTAGAAAATAACGTTCTCTGGGAACCAAAAACTAACGTTAGGGGAACGTTGGGAGCCATACATTGTTTGCTGGGTAAAACGTTATATTATTAGACACTAGCCAAACACAAAATAGAAGTGAACTGTCCAATGAAACGGTCTATAAACGAGAATAAATAGTGCTGCTGGGTAAATTGGGTTTTATTTTTATCTGGATTGCTTTCTATTGCCCTGGAAAGTTCAAGTTCATTTTATTTGTATAGCACATTTACAACAGCCAGCAGGCTGACCAAAGTGCTTCACAGGAGAAAACATTTATTCTACATATACGAAAACAGACCATGCACAA
This sequence comes from Triplophysa siluroides, assembly GCA_006030095.1. NCBI lineage: Eukaryota > Metazoa > Chordata > Actinopteri > Cypriniformes > Nemacheilidae > Triplophysa > Triplophysa siluroides. Next base: position 51,043 of record VCII01000326.1, on the reverse strand, counting down.
ATTTAACACAACCCTATTGGCAGTATCATCGTAGTCAACAGTTAAAAACAACCTGATTAAAAACTTTAAATGGCCAAATTACAATAGTCAATACACTAAGGAAAATAGATATGATTTTAGCCGAGACTTAAAAACAGACAGAGAAGGGGCGGTTCTAATCTCTAGGGAAGGGCATTCCAGAGTCGAGGCCCTGCCACTGCAAATGCACGTTCACCTCGACGCTTAAGCCTAACGCGAGGGACTACCAACAATGCCTGGTCACAGGATCGTAGGCTTCTGGATGGGGTGTATAGATGAAGAAGTTCAGAGAGGTAGACAGGGGCTATGTTGTGTAGGGATTTATAGACAAAGAGGAGAATTTTAAAGTCTACTCTCTGACAAACCGGCAACCAGTGTAGGGATTTTGGTTAGGGTTAGAGAAGAACTGGAGTAATGTGTTCATGTTTACGACACTTTAAAAGGAGTCTGGCCGCAGCGTTTTGCACAAGCTGAAGACGCGCAATTTGACGCTTAGATATACCGCAGTATAAAGAATTGCAGTAATTTAAACGAGACGTAACAAAAGCGTGGACAGCCAATTCTAGAGTTTTGGGTGTGAGAAAAATGTTTGATTTTGGACAGTAAGCGGAGCTGATAGAAACTGGATCCAATAACAGAAGAGATATGTTTATCAAATTTTAAATGCTGGTCAACAAGAACTCCTAGGTTGCGTATCTGTGAGGATCTAAAAACAGACAAGCTTTCTAAGTCAGGGCTAATACACTTAGTGCTCTCATTGGAACCGAAAACAATTACCTCGGTCTTGTCTTCATTTAAGAAGAGGAAATTTTGGGCTAGCCATGATTTAACCTCCTCTAAACATTTCGCAAGAGAAGTCATCGCAGTGAAATTGTTTCTTTTAATTGGTAGATAGATTTGAGTATCATCTGCGTAAAAATGAAATGATACTCCATGATTACGTAGAATAGAGCCCAGAGGTAGCATGTACAGAGAAAATAGAGAGGGAGCTAAAATCGAGCCTTGTGGAAGGCCACAGGTCAGGGGTGCAGGAGAGGAGGTAAAATATGACTGAAACCATCTCAGAACGTTAGCTCTTAGACCTACCCAAGATTCCAATCTTGATATTAGTGTGGAGTGGTCTACGGTATCGAAGGCGGATGATAAATCTAGAAGAATTAGGACCACAGAGTCTCCGGAATCAGTAGAGAGGTAAATATCATTTAACACTCTCAAAAGAGCAGACTCAGTGCTGTGAGCAGACTTAAAACCAGATTGAAAAACCTCATAAATACAGTTACTTGACAAATGTGTCCAGGAATCTGTTCATTCACACTGCCAGTGATTTTCTGGAATCTGTGCGTGCGGTCACACACTTCAGCGATGACGTAAAGACACGTGGCGTGATATACTGCAATGTAATGTTATGCGCATTTTGTCGTGAAAACGCTGAAAGATACTTCCTTGCGCTGTTTTTAGGTGGCGAAATAGCGCGATTTGTTATAATTATTGCCTTCCTTTATTTATAGTGCCAATCTCTTTCGGTTATTATTCGGTAGCATATATTGTTGCCTTTTGCAAATGATAAAGACGTCAATTTAAAACAAATTTTGTATTTGTATTTTTTGTTGGTAAATGCAGCACAACGAAGAGGCACAAGAACGCAAGGTGGCTCAACGATATTAAGCTAAATATAAAATGTTATATGAAAACAAATAAAAGCAAATTGTTCGGGTTTGTGCAGTGCAAAGTAAAACAGCCTTAATGAAAACATATAACGGAATGCTGCGAAGTTAGAATGAGACATTATTTTTGCAACATAGCCTAATGCAATACAAAAAGGCACGGTATAATACATTTTTAGTAATATGGTGTACAAACAATTTAGTTTATCGTTTTTAAAAAGCAAAGTATGAGAAAAGCTTTTTAAGTATTTAGATTTTGAAACCATTTCGGAATAAGATCTCGCCGATCGAATGAAAAACCAGTTAATAGGTGAACCACACCTGCTTGGAAGTTTCTAGTAATCCTGAAGAAGTTTAGCTGAATCAGGTGTTTGATTAGGGCTGGAGCTCAACTGTGCAGAGCTGCGGCCCTCCAGGAGCTGAGTTTGACACCTGTGGTCTAAAGCAGTGGTTCTCTGGGGTACTGCAGAGGGTACGTGAGACAAACTGACATTTAGGAATACATAATTAAAATCAATAAACTATGATAACGTTAACTGTTTGACTCTCATTTCACTGAATTTTAAAGTAAAATGTTGTTGTCTGGTCAAGGGGTACTTGGCTTTAAAAAAATCTTAAAAAGGGGTACTTAAGCCAAAAAAGTTTGAGAACCACTGGTCTAAAGCATACTGCACATAAAAACCATAAATAAACACCAACGTCGGTATATGATAATTATGTTTATATTTACAATGTTTTTGTGGAGAAAAACAAGCACATAAATGTTCGGGTGAAAGTTTGGAGTTGGAGCGGGTTTCCATCACTCGCATTTTTAAGTTTCACGTGCCGGAAACGCCAAATTTCTAATTAAACCCTCAATTCGTAAAAACGTTTTTACGCTCGCTTGAGGTGGTTTTGCATTTTTTCGAAATAGAGTTAATGCGAATAATGGAAAAACGCATTTTTTACCGAATAAATTCCTCCAAAAGTCATGTCAACCGAACTAAGAGACGGCGTAACCTGACCAACCAGTGTTCTGATCTTGTCACACAGCATCAGGATGCTGTTATGCTCATTCTTCAATGCCTAGGCACAGTCATCAGGTTTTTCTGTAATTGTCTGTTAGAACCGTCACAACTCTGTATCCCAAACAGCAGGCCTCCACAAAAGCGCCGCATTTTTTGTTTTTCGCAATCGTCTGCTAGCGCAAGTGTTATTATTTGTGCTTTCCTGTAGCTCAGTGGTAAGAGCATTGCGTTAACAACGCGGTGGGTTGGATCCCAGGGGATTGCACATACCTATGTATGAATGTATATAGGATAATGCAATGTAAGTGGCTTTGGATAAAAGCGTCTGCCAAATGCATAAATGTAAATGAGGCTATATTCCGTGGCTTCTCTTACTGTTATTTAGTTGCAGTTTATTAGGGAAGTGATGGTTGACTAGTTGGGTGGAAACGGTGCTTATTCGCTAATGCTTTATGTGATATTCCAATTGTGCACAGAAACACACGGGCTTCTCCGCAGCGCGAGCACGTCAGGTGCACACACGTGTTAAAGGTTGGAAAGCGATCAAGTTTATTGAAGCGTTTTGATAAAAGTCATTTCAAGTTTAAACTGCGTTTAGAAGCAGACAGCGCTATTCTCGCATCTGACCTTATGGTTGGTGATTAGGACTCTTGCATTCATCCATGATTTAGCTAAAGAGAAATAGTCTTTTTAGTTTTTGATTCACTAACAAACAAAAATTACTGCTTAACTATATTTGTTTTCACACAGATAGACATTTTTGGGCAATTTTCTGGGTTCAGGGGGCTGTGTGAATGGGGTCGCTGTTGCCAAAGGTTTGATCACTGCTAGACTTTTTAGAAATATACTTTTATTACACAAATTTCAACCCTGTAGACACCTAACTGTCTCTAGGGAAGTGGACTGCTAAGGGAACTGGGGGTCAGAGGACAGACCCAACAGACACTAGTCAAAGAACTTGCCACTGTCGCTGAGAGAAGCAGCCACTGGCTGTGGTTGAAACGGAAGGACGAAATATGGGCTGCCAAGTGATCACGTAATAAAATGGTGTGTGTTGTATTGTTATGCCATACGGGACCGGGGGCACTGAGCGTGCATTAAGGGTGCCAGTGGGGCTATAACAGCCTTAGCCTACGGCGTGGTGCTTACGGTTGCGCTGAGGTGTGATGCCATCAAGCTACCAGCAAAGCAAGTGTTGTTGAGGCTGCAGCCACTAATCTGGATTGACACAGGAAGTGGGGTTCAGAGGACATGTCCAGTGGAGTATAGTCAAAGACTGGCCAGTGGTGCGGAAAGATGGAGACAGCATGGGCTGCCAGATGACCTCGTAACAATGCGACACACACCCAAGTCTGATCAACCTGCGCTGGGCCTCCCTTGGCTGAGGGTGTCTTGTGATTAAGGGCCGAAACACCCGATGAGGCCGAGGTGCATAAGTGACCATGAGCCGCATTGATGGGAACCACAAAGGCATCTGTCAATAGGATCATGTGATGAATGTGGGACACACAACTCATGAGGTAATGGCAAGGAAAGGTAAGTATGATATGTATTTCCTCTATTCATGTTCTTGACTGCTCCCCCTGTCATGCATAAGGTGTGGAAATGTCCTATTGGCCAATTATAACACATGAATCTAGAGAATGTCATGTGACGACTCTCCTTATGTTTGACAGGGCTTCTTCATGTAATATATGACAGCACTGACACCACGTTCACATGTTTCGACAGAAGAGAACTGACTCAAACCATCGTATTCTTACAGCGCGTTATTTAACTCCTAAATGAGGACATTTGCATATTTTCATGTGTCTTTTCCAGTCCCTGACACAGATTTCTCTAATACTTCAACTATTTTCATTTGCATTGTGTTCTCTGCATTAATGCACACTGTGTAAAGCGCTGTAGAAATACAGCTGCATGCTGGCACAAAGCAAACACAGCCATGCACACTGATATTGTGTAGATAAGGCCACCGTACAACCTGTTTTATCATCTGCCAGGACAGGTGAATACTTGGCAAATAATGCAAGTTAAGTACACGACACAGAGTAAAGGTCCTTACCGGTGAAAGGTGCAGCCTTTATAACCCACGGGAACACCGTCCTTCCTGCAGTGAGACACATGCAAATAAAGCTCTGGCATGAGGAAGAGTCACGGAGGCACTGTCAACACATTCATTCATCAGGTACATATACATATCTATCTCTATCTAGATCAACATCTCTGTGTTCCTGGAGCTGGAGATCAGCGTGTTAACAGGACGGTAAGGCTTTCATTCTCATTCATGTTTAACTTAAATGCTCTGAAAGACATTTAGAATAAAACCATCTGCAGACGCAGCAATGTAAATGTGTTCAAAATGCCTCGTGGATTATCAGCTCAGTTCTCTTCATGTTGTCATTTCTTGCATTGTGTGGTTAGGAGAGGAAAGTCTTAGTCTCAATACAAACCGTCACGTTAAACCTGGACTAGTTCAAGAATGATTTCATTAGAAGAAGACATGAATATTTCGTTATAGATAACAAATCAACGACACTTACTTGAACTCTCCAGTGCAGAACTGCCTGCAAGACACACAAAACCACATTCATCACGGAATACTCGTGGTCTTTAACGTCCATTTACTGTAAAGCTGTTACACAACAATGCTTAACAGTGATCGGGGCTTTAGGACAAACACAAACTCATTAACGGAACAACAGAAATCATCTTACCGAAAGTTTTCAGCAGTCTTGGGAACAATGTCAGCGAAGAGCTCGATCTTCATTCTGCCCACTTCCTAAAGAAACATTGAATGATACACGATCGATCAGAAGACAAACTCAAATCTCCAGATTTACCGCGCTGTCATTATTGATGTAAACAAACAGTGTTGTGTTCATGTCGGGCACGTGATCATCACGGGTTTGATTCTCAGCGAATCAAATGTCTTCCAGATGCATATATACACGTAAAGAAAGAAAGAAACAAACAAACAGGAAGACAGAGATGTACACACACACGTTTGTGTTTGTTGAATGAATGAAGCGTGCGATGGGCTTCACGTGACCGTTCTTTAAAAGAGCCGTTTGTTCAGACACGAGCGCAGTAACAATCACTGCATGATGATGACCAGGGTAGATACCGGATTTTCACACGCTGAAGACGTGCTTCATCATCACAGGTATGATCTGTCTATGTGAGCTTAAGATGTAAGTGTAGACTGCTCATTCGTACTGTCAGATTCAGATATGAACGGGATTTTGTCATTGTGTTATATGAAGAACTGACATTTACACGATCACTCGGGTGAAGGAGGATTTGTATTAAAAACACAATCACATTAAACAAGAGAAAAACCTCACACACACACACACACACATACACGTACACTCCTAAACAGGACCTGACAGAGATCATGAGGGATCAAATACACACGTCAACAATCACAATAACAATGAGGGACCGGTCAAAAGATCTTCCTCCCTCTCTTTAAAGAATGTTTTGTATGGAAAGATACAACAAAAGACTCTCAACAACAAACTCTGAAGCATGACGTAAAACAGGCAATACGAGAAATACATCTTGATGAGAATGTGCCGGTGACTGGCCTTGCTCTTGTTGATTGGATAGAGAGTCCTCACAGGTAAAGAGGTGTGGACGGAAGACACCAGACTCGTTCTCTCAGCCCACAGGATAAACACACACAGCGCGGTCTTCATTCTGATGGAGCTCTTCTTATATCAGCGCTTTCGAGATAGCACACGGTACCGACTTATTTCATCACTTTCCAGAGACACGTGTTAAGACACACATAGACATGCGTTTAAAAAGCCTAAAGTATGAAACCTAACTTGTTTGAGAAGTGTACGAACTGTATGTGTTCACATGTGTAGACTGATCACAGGATTGTTTATGTTTATATTAAGTCAGATCAACCGAAGCCAACCAACGGTTCTATTTTACAGGAAGCTTGATATATGTTGATAACAGGGTAATGAGAATGTTTTATTGGGTCAGTGAGTCTTCAAAACACCAGCGGGTTATGACGGGGAATTGTGTGTGAATCTGGTCGGTTGTTCTGTGAATGTTCAGTCATGTTTTGAGTGAAGATCTCAATATTCTGGACACATAGATTCAAGAACTCTTTTGTTTCAGCTGCTTTTGGTTTTCTTACTTCCTTAAAGTGATTTTCATTTTCTCGTTGTGTTTTTGCTTTTGTGCTGTAATGTTCACTAGCTACCTTGGAGATAATAACGTCTTGAACTTAATAAAAAAAAATGAATGAAAACCACACAGTAATATTAAAAGAAATAAAAACTTTTCTGGTTTCACTGATGATAAACGACAGCATCGTGACTTTGCACTAGAAACCTAAAACATACCAAAGCGGTTCATTTCTCTGTTCTTTTGTGTTTTCAGAGCGAGCACATGTCGATGATGATGATGATGATGGGCGTTCTGTCGTCTCCGGGCTCCAGAGGGAACTCTTCTCATGATGAGACTCTTCAGTATCTCTTCATTCTGTGCTCTAAAGTCACGCTCAACACACTGGTTTTGCTCTTCTGGACGAGCAGTATACACAGATCGCTCCTGGGCCTCTTCAGCATCTCTATGCACGTGGCTGATGTGATGCTGGCCAGCAGCGTCTTCTACGTGTGGCTCTTCAGAGAATCCACCTCCTCACCCATGTGCTTCATCCTGGCACACGCTTCCACCGTCTACGCCATTCTGCCGCTGCCCATCCTCGTCGCGGCGGCGCTCGACTACGCCACATACCCCCTCCTGGAGGCGGGGCGCAGGTATCGGCGCAGGGCGGTTGTTTACTGCATCACTGTCGCTCTTCTGTGGGCTTCGGCGTGCATGTGCTCCTACCGCTACACTGACGCTCATCCCGTAGTGATCCACAAAGACGTGGAGATCCTCGTGTGCCGTGTGCATGGAGCTACTGTTGTGTCTTACTTCTGCGCAGAGCTGTCTGTGGTGGTGTGCGTCGTCCTTCTGCAACATCATAAGAAGCTGATTGGCTGGATCAGAAGAGCAAATCAAATGTGGGATTGTGCGGATCTTGAGAAAGGTCGATGCCCGTTTTACAGCCCTTTCGGGGAACGTGGAGATTCTCCGTCTCTGTTTGTGGGTCTAACTCTAGTTTTTGCCGTGATGTGGATGCCGTATCTCTTCATATGTGTGACATGTGATCTGGTGGGTTTGGTCGTGCCAGCGTACGCCAGCGTCAATCTCCTGTGGATGGCCTGTGCTAACAGCGCTCTGGCCGGCGCGACCCTTTGGTGTCAGAGCGACAGGGCTGGACCTTTCTTAAACGTCCCGGACGATATCTGTCTGTGGAATGTTTACTGGCATTTGAGCAAAGGCTCAGAGTCTGTGAGCACCGTTCATCTGTCAGACGCAACACGCATGAACAACTACACATGTTGTTCAAAACATCTAACAGAACCGGTCTGGTCGGAGTACGGTCTTCAGCTCTGTGACGGTCCTACATCGTCAATATCAGAGGAAAGTGATATACACCAGCACACCCGCGCTGTCATGACGGACATGTGATTCATGTGTGTTTGATGTGGACTGGAGGTCTAAGCTTAACAACTAAACAAATGTTTTATTCAGGTTTCATACATGCTTTGTTTTACTCAATATGAAATGGGCAATGAGAAAGGTGCAGGCGTGACATGACGCTGTCTGTCATGTGCCTTCAGCGGCAGTGAACTACATTTCTCATCAGTGTGACAGCGTGTGAGGTGCGGTCGGGTGAAGAAGAGGAACATCCTCACAAGGAGAGAAATCAGTCAAATAAATGACCAGGGTTTGGTTTGTACACGTCCATCGTTTTCTCTCTCTCCCTCAGGTGTTTGTGTGTGTGTGTTCATCAAAACAACAACATATCATGATTAAAAACTGTCTGCTTCTGCCATGATTGTTATTGACTTGTTCTTCTGACTGAATCTGAACTCTTTCACCCACTGAGGTCACTACAGTAGACAGCTACAGCGTCTCTTCAAACACGCACATTAGAGCATATTATATGTCCATGAGAGCAGAAAAGCCTTGAAATGTGACGAAAAACTAAAATCTTCTTTCACACTCCCTAAGAGCAATAAAACCTGAGAGTAAAAACGCCGGGCTGAGTTTGTCATATACAGGTGCTGGTCATATAATTGGAATATCATCAAAAAGTTGATTTATTTCACTAATTCCATTCAAAAAGTGAAACTTGTATAATGTTTACATTCATTCCACACAGACTGATATATTCCAAGTGTTTATTTCTTTTCATTTTGAGGATTATAACTGACAACTGATGAAAACCCCAAATTCAGTATCTCAGAAAATGAGAATATTGTGAAAAGGTTGAATATTGAAGACACCTGGTGCCACACTGTGATCAGCTAATGAACTCAAAACACCTGCAAAGGCCTTTAAATGGTCTCAGTCTGGTTCTGTAGGCCACACAATCATGGGGAAGACTGCTGACTGGACAGTTGTCCAAAAGACCACCGTTGACACCTTGCACAAGGAGGGCAAGACACAAAAGGTCATTGCAAGAGAGGCTGGCTGTTCACAGAGCTCTGTGTCCAAGCACATTAATAGAGAGGCGAAGGGAAGGAAAAGATGTGGTAGAAAAAAGTGTAGAAGCAATAGGGATAACTGCACCCTGGAGAGGACTGTGAATCAAAACCCATTCAAAAGTGTGCAGGAGATTCACAAAGAGTGGACTGCAGCTGGATCAGTGCTTCAAGATCCACTACGACAGACGTATGCAAGACATGGGTTTCAGCTGTCGCATGACGCCACTCTCCAACAACAGACAGCGTCAGAAGCGTCTCAAGACAAAGGTCTGGACTGCTGCTGAGTGGTCAGAGTTATGTTCTCTGATGAAAGTCAAATTGGAAATCAGGGTCCCAGAGTCTGGAGGAAGAGAGGAGAGGCACAGAATCCACGTGGCTTGAGGTCCAGTGTAAAGTTCCACAGTCAGTGATGGTTTGGGCTGCCATGTCATCTGCTGGTGTTGGTCCGCTGTGTTTTCTGAGGTCCAAGGTCAACACAGCCGTATACCAGGAAGTTTAAGACCACTTCATGCTTCCTGAGATATTTTCTGAGATACTGAATTTGGGGTTTTCATCAGTTGTCAGTTATAATCATCAAAATGAAAAGAAATAAACACTTGAAATATATCAGTCTGTGAATGAATGTAAACATTATACAAGTTTCACTTTTTGAATGGAATTAGTGAAATAAATCAACTTTTTGATGATATTCCAATTATATGACCAGCACCTGTATATATGCATCAAATGTCCTGCCAGCACCACCGGTCACACACCTCAGCAGCACAACTCCCACCTGAGAGATCTGTCCGCTTTTAGAGGAGGGCTGTGCTCAGGGTTCATAATGAACATCTAATCTAGTTTTGACTAAAACATGTATACCACACCTTCATCATTCCAGCACGTGACAACCTCAGAACTTAACTCACTATTGTTCAGACAAAAGAAAACTGTCCCTGTTCATTATACAGATGACTGCGCTTCACTCATGAACACTGAGACACTTACAGCAGTTCTGGGACCAGTTTCATAAGCAGAGCCCATTATAACGACTAGTCTGACAATCTAGCAATTAGCGTTAGTTGGGGCTATGCAGTCGGTTAGGATCAAATGTACAGTCGTCTTTCTAATCCAGTCTTGATGAAACAAAGCAGGTGAGTAACTTGTAGGACTAGTTTAAGCAGTTGATACAACGCACGCACGCATTCATTTATTCCCTCACTGATGAGAGAGAGAGAGAGAGAGAGAGAGAGCGAGAGAGAGAGAGAGAGAGAGTTAGCTGATGTACAGCGGGTTTATTCACTCACTTGTCCGCCGATGGTGACGTCAAAGAACACGATGGGATTGTTGGGGTTTGATGGCTGAACATTCATGACTCCACTCAGGCTTTAAATTATAAATATATATATAAACTACTGATGTTTGCCCATAAACACACACGCACACAACGTGAGAGCAGTTCAAACACACGCACGCGGGACGTCACTACGGCAACGCAGAGAGGACATACTACGGGTACTGCACAGGGCCATAACTCTTCCGTCAACCTGCATTCTGTTCATTTTTCCGTTCACTTAACTATAATTGATGTTAATTTGCAAAAAATAAATCATGTTTTATTGTGATAGTTAGCTGTTTAATTATCACTTCATCAAAACCACCCAACCGCAGTTTCATTGATTCAACTTGGAATGCTCAATAAAAAAATATGTTTTAAAACGAAGTGTGTACAAAAGTGCTGCAACATTAAGGGAGGGTTCCTGGACAGGGATTAAGTTAAATCTGGACTAGCCTTTAGTTAGGCCTTAACTAGGACATGTAAGTCGTTTTTACAAACACGAATTACAAAAAGACATCACTTGTGTGCATTAGGAGTCAAAACAAAAGCATTGATGTATTTTAAGATGTATCAGTGCAAACATGTTTTCAGTTTAGCGACTAATAACATTTATTTTAGTCTAGGACTTAGTGTCTAAACCCATACTCCCTCGGCGGCGTCAGTGCTAACAGTTCAAACTATATTGTCATCCTTCACATTGTCCGCTGCATCTCTAACACTCTTCTTTTGAGGAATCACATCTATCTCTATTGACCCGCCTTTTCTTTTAGACCCCCTTTAACTGACCCATGGCCCCACTGCAGAAAACCAAAACATAAGAAACATTTCATTCATGAAGCAATGTACTTTTAGTAACAATATATAACATCTCTTCCATTTCATGTGTTGGATTAGCTCATAAGTGTACTACAAACACTGCTATTGAAACAGGAGGGAGGAATCGTGCTCGGGGCAGTCAATAAACTTTATTATATCATTAATGGATTTGATTGTATAGAAAAGTACACTTGATCACACTCCTCCATTAATCCTGAAATGAAAAGTACATGCACAGACCATGTTTCTGTTATATACACGTTGTTTTTTATTATGAGTTATACACACGTTTATTAAATATAATAACAGTGGCTTAGATTACAGCCCTAAATCTAGTCAGCGCTCAGTGGAAGTTCCTTTAGCTGGGGTCCAGGTATCACCGGCACTTTAGGTTTTCCAGAAGCATCGCTGTGAACATAGAAAGATGTAGGTCAGAAACTGAAGTAAAGTTAAAGTTTAAAGTTTTCCCGGCAGACATGAACGCATGAAACGTATATCAGGGGAAGAGTATGAAATGAGTTTATTGGCTGCTGGAAGCTTCAACATCAGGGTTTGGCTCTACAGTCACATGTCAAAAATAAAAATACAAAACAAGCATAAGCGTCCTGATACTTCTCATTAGTTTTTCCACAGTCGTCTGAATGAATTCACTTAAAGATTCTAGCCACTGCCCCCATGATCATTTCTATTCACGTGGACTTTATTATGAGTGCAACTGACCTTCCAGCTGCTATGGTTTTCTGAGAAGACATGACCACTGTTGCCGGAACAGACTCTCGCCGTCCATCTCTCTGACAGTAGTAGTTATTTGCAAACTTATGGCTGGGTCCAACGGGGAGTTTGGGAGGCGCTTGAGTCCTGCCATCAATAAAATAACCACATTCATTCATCTTGTTCACACTTATCATTAAGTGGTTATAGATTCTTCATTATGTTCTGCTGCATGCAGTAATGTATTTGAAAAGCCGACACGACAGGACTTTTTTCTCGTATTTTCCAATAAGTCTTTTCACCGATTAATGTATTGTAATATGTCATATTAAAGCAAATGTAAATAAATATTATTTGTATGATAACACATACTATATACACACAGATGGAGAGTATGTCATTGGCATGTCTTTAATCCATATTGAAATATTGTAGAAGATGTAAGAGTAAGGTGACCAGATGTCCACATTTTCCGGGGACAGTCCCAGTTTTTGGTGTTCTGTCCCCGTTTTACAGCACGTTCAAAAACCCCAGAAAACCCAGTGAAAAAGCCCAATCAACATAGCCTATCCTGCGGAGTACCAGAGCGACCATGTAGTGATTATTTACACCAGCAGAGGTAGGGGGCTGTGAGCCACACTCATTTCTTGGTCGCACGCCGCTTGCGCTTAGCGATGAAGAATGTACGACGAGACATGAGAAAGCGTCATCGAGTTATTATCACATATATCAAAAGACTAGAGTCAAAGGGTTCATGGTACCAACTACTCATGATAAACTAAAGTCAAACTGTTTGTAAAAAAAAGTGAAAGTACGCATCGATATAAACAAATACAAATATTTATCCAAGCAATAGCAATTACACGGACAACTATTACGTTCGCAGAAAGGACCTCTGTGCTCAAAATGAGCCTACAATGCAAATAAAAAGCTTTATGTAAAGGTTCATTTCCAAAAGAACAAACATAGAAAGTTATTTTAAAAGTTTTAATAACTGGTTTTGAATGCTTGATTCTTTTCAAATAACAACCGCTCAAAACTAATAACACCCTGTAACCCAGATGCTGCAAATCATTTTGAGAGGGCCAGTTTAATATTACACAAACATGAATTATAAATGTCTTTAAACAACATATATGACTTTATATTTACAAATGATCAAACCATTTTGCCTGTTCATGACTTTTAACGTCGTTTCTTACTTAAAACCCAAACTAAACGGCTTTTCCTCGCGGAAGTCTTCATTCGGTACAAATGAGCTAATCAAATATTTCAAATACACATTTTATGTCCAGTTTTTTCTCATGTGGCAAGTAGCCGTGTAATAAGTGAGATAATGTACAAGCAGCCGACTGTTATAGCCAAATAAGCCCCTTCTGTGTGACACAATGCTTCTTTCTGCGATAACAACCGGCTGCCTGGACATCAGAGAATGTTAAAAATGGTAACTACCGTATTATTTGTTTTCTATTTTCGCAGTGGACTATTTCTCCATAGAGTTTTGTTCAACTTTATTTAATGGTCAGTTTGATCTGCAAACAATGTTATACTCTTGTAATTAATTGCAATAGTACAAAACCTAGTTATGTGCAACAAAAAAAGAAAAACATATTTTTGTGCCTGTTTTTTAATTGATTGATTAAAACAAATGAGATTTCAGTGACATTTTGACCATTTAACTGGAAAATTTTATCTGGTCACCTTATGTAAAATATTAGTTTATCTTAACAAAATAACTTTTGTTTTAGGACAATGAATTCGAAAGGCATTTTCCTCAATTCTAGGCATATCTTGTGTTGTACCTTTTTGCGATTTCAGTGTATCGCAGTTGTAGTTTAGACTGGAGATCTTGCTGTAAGAAACAAGAAGAGTACAAGTAAATATCACAGGAAAAGTTGGATTTATAGAGTTAACATGACACAGGGACGTCAGCTGAAGACGAACAGAGCTGCACACACGCGTTTAAATGACATCCATACATTGAGCTGATAAACACACACACGTATGTATGTATGTATGTATGTGTGTGTGTGTGTGTGTGTGTGTGTGTGTCTGACCCCGGACAGATAGTTCCTCAGTCTTTGGATGATCCTCGTCGCAGACGCCATGGTGTTGTTGATGATCCGCGTGAAGGTGAACGCGCTTGGGCTGGCGTCACTGATCTCCGTCCAGCTGTCACTGGATCAGCTTCTCTTCAACCACATCAACATTCATTGCGCCAAGCTGATACAGTAACGCTGATCCTGGGTCGGCTAGAACAGACCGGAAATCTTCTTCTTCTTCACTGCTGCGCTGAATCAGACAGTCGCATGTAAACGCGCTCAACACATCAGCGCCATCTGTCGCATCTAAAGCAAACGACACCACTGAGTTGACGTCAGCTCGAACAAAACTTTGAATTGAGTGAAGCACAGCTGTAGAATATCAAACACTATCCGAATAAAACTATACGTATTTGTTTAGCTTTGCCATTATATCGTTTTTGTGTAGTTTTATTGTAAAAACATTCCACATCTGTCTTAGTGTGTGTTCATGGACATGCATGCTTGTTTATTAACTGGATTTCTAGGGGACTTCCCGTCTGGCACACTGGATATGTGTTTTACGGCTCTAAATGCAGCAGACGAGCTCGTGAACTTCCACATGACGTCTCATGGGTGGGAATAAAGCAGGACCACCCATTAAAACACAAGATCAGCAGCAGCAGAAAATCTGCAGCTATACCGCCCATATATGAGCCCGAACAGCAGCGGACCGTACAGATATCAAACAAAAACAACAACAACAACACATATATCTGGATTATCATCATCATTATAGCGCAGAAACACAGTGACAAACTTCAGCCGAAGGGTAAGACCAAACTTCACTTAACGATGTTTGTTTGTTATACTTCTATGGATTAAACAGTAGAGATTGTTGTTGATGAAGTCTTCTATGTCACTGCTGAAGTTTGGGGTTAAAGGGAAATATTGAAATGTGTGTGATTTCATTTCTTTGCGGCATAGCCTACATGTCTTTTAAAGTCATTCCAGGGAGCGCGCGCGCGCTTTATTGCAATTGACGTGCGCAATATCATTTTCACATGACGTTGGTGCAAACATCTTTTATTCACGCGATATTAAATCACATTTTAATGTCAACACTGTTACTTCATGATTGGACAGAAATGGCTCGAGGTAAAGTTGTAATGTTCATTTGGAGCCGTTCTACTGGCCAATGACAAGAGTGAATGAGCACGTTTGTCAGCTGGAGAGTTGACAGGTACTGTAAGAAAACTCTTTTTGGGACACGAAACAAGCCGTCCTTTGTGTCAGATAAACTGCAGACTGACAGCAAACTCTTTCAAACATGTGCATAATATAAAGAAAACTACATTGAAACATGCCTCTCAAATGTAAAGCATGTCTGTGACAGAACATTGAGGTGAATATTCCACTCATATTAAACCAAGACTCTTCATTCCCTCTCAAAGCCACGGCTGCTGTACAGTGTGAAATACAGCACACAAAAGAGTGCTACACCCTGTCATGAGCTCCCTTTCTGTACCAGCGCCTCGCACATCTCAAGCCTTTAGTGATGTGATGAATGTGAGTAAAACAGGCAGTACGCCGGCGACATCACATCTCACGCTGTGGATCACATGCTTCAGGTCTCATGATGTTACTCACAGGTCAACGCCGTCATCCATCTGTCTATCATCAGTGTTTGTCTGATAACACACAAGCAAACTACACTCCGCTTTAACACTGTCCGGCTATTGAACCAGATCCTGTGTAATGTCATATTGGTAACAGCCACTTTCTCTCCCATGACTACAGTCAACCAGCCGTTGCAGATTATTACTTTAGGACAAACAAAGGCAGTAGTGTCCAGAGAGACCTTCTCTTCCTCTGCATCACACCACGAGGATGATGGAGTGTGTTCACACGTGTCACGACCGTGAATGAATTCAGATCGACAGGACGAAGTGCATTTATAGAGAGAGATTCAAGCACAAGAGACAGATTCCTGTGATGGTTCACATTGAATGCTTGTGTCAGTTTTGAGCAGCTTGATTTCGTGCTGTTTGTTGTTTCATCACACCCACAGTCCAGTGCTAGTTTTGGGGTGTTTTTCCACACAATCACGCCTTTGGTTTATTCTGTAAATGTGGTGATGTTGTGCACGTCTGGGTGAACATCATTCAGTTTTGCACACGTGAGATGTGTGTGAATGTCTTTGGGTTGTTGTGGTTGAAGTGACGATGGTTAAATCTGGCAGATGTCAGTCAATCGCTTGAGCGGAGAACTTTAAATGCTGTATGTCCCCTGTTGTCTGCTCTTAGTTATTTATCATCTGCAGTCTCTTGAAAAGAAAGAAAGAGATAAACAGATTTCCGCTTTCCTCTTTGACGGTGTTAAACGGATCCTTCAGCACTGAACACATGAGAATAACCATCTACTTAAAGTGACAGTGCAGCCAATAATGAGAATTCTGTCATCGTTTAAACCTGTATCACTTTCTTTCTTCTGCAGAACACATGAGAAGATATTTTGAAGAATGTTTAAATCAAACAACACTGAACTCCATCCACTTCCATTATTTGAGCACAAAACCACATTTCTCAAAATATCTTCTGTTGTGTTCCACTGAAGAAAGTCTCACATACAGTTGAGAGAGAATAAATGATGACAGAAGACCAGAGATCACAGATTATACACAGAGAGATATAGACCTCTTTTCTAGACTATTTCTATTTACATGTAGGAGGAGGAGTTTGTGGAGGAACTGAATATGATTGAGAGCTGAAAGTCAACAGAATGATTCCAGAAGAATCTGAGCTGAAGCTGGAGATGAGGAACAATGAGCGGATGCTGATGTGTTTCCTCTGCCTGCCGCTGCTTTACACCTACACAAACAAAACACACTGATAGATCACACACTGTGTGTGTGTACATGTTTTCATATCCCGGTGGGGACCTAAACCCGAATGCACACCAACACATGAGGACCAGAATTGAGGTCGTCATGGGCAAAAAAGTTTATAAATTGTACTGAACAATACTTTTTTTAAATGTAAAAATGCTAAAAGTTTTCTGTGATCTTTAGGTTTAGGGGTCGGGGATAAAATATACAGTTTGTACGGTATAAAAAACATTACGCCTATGGACTGTCCCCACAGAGATAGTAAACCAGACATGTGTGTTTGTGCGTGTTTGTGTGTGCACGCGCGTGTGCCTGTGTGTGTTTATGTGTGTGCCACAGGCAACATTCCACAGCACACGATGTGTTTCACGGCCAGTTCATGTGACCAGGCTCGGACATGTCACACTAACACAAAGAGCGCACAAACACAGACACACGGTTTGCTGAAAAACGTTGTTGTCATGATGGAGCGGAATAATGTATGTAGGGTTGTAAAGACGTGTTTTCCCTCAGCTCCAGCTGTGTGTTCACACACATCACAGTGTTTGTCTGCTGCTCAACACTTTAATTACAAGGCACACGCGGGAGAAAACACATTCCTGTCCACCTCCTGCGCCTCTGAGCCAGCACACCAGAAAACCCTTTACTTGACTACACTTCAGAAGAAAGACTTCTCAAAGACTGAAATACAAGTGTGGAGTCCATGAGGAACATTGTTTTGTGCTGAGATTCATTCATTCCTTCAGTTCGGTTAGTTGGAAGAAATGAATGGGAGTGAGTTTTAAAAGTGACCTCATTTCCCTTTGGAGGAAGCAGAAGTTTTCTCTTCGTCTTATATGTGATGTGAACTCTACACACCGGCCAAGGAATATCTGACCTTCTGACCTCTAAAAATACAAAAATAATATGTGCACGGTACACAGACATGTGATGTCACATACACAAACGTTTATTCTGGATGCGATAAATTGTTTGATAGCCCTAGTTTAAACAAGAACCTTCACTTTCAAGTATTTCAAGGGTAAACATGAATAGCTGTATTGAGTATTCTTAAAGTCCCAGAGAAATTAAAAAAGACAATTCTTAATATGTCATGAAATATTGCAGCGTCTATAGGAAATAGTTTATTAATGTGGGTCATTTATTTTTAAATTCATGTACCCTCATAATCTTTCATTAAATCTGAAAATGCACTTCTGTCCTGAAATGACCATCCATCTCAAATGACGTTAATGATCCGTTAACTCCTCCCCTTCCACTGTCAGTCTTCATTTCAAAATCAATGCTACAGCTGTTTCTACACATCCAATCAATTTGCAGTGAAAAAAAGCAAGCCACGCCCACTATTTGTCGCCTTTGAAATTCCTTTTCTTTCGGAATTGTGTCAGAATGCGAAAGTAAAAACGATCCAAACTTCCAGTTCACAGGAAGAATAGAACGGAATAGTACACTCAATAATACACTTGATCTAAAGATATACTTTATTGAAGCATTGAACCCTCTCTCTGGGCTTCCCTCTCCCCCTCCCGCTCCCTCTCTCTCCCCTCTCTCTCTCTCTCTCCCTCCTCTCTCTCTCTCTCGCTAGCTCTCCCCTCTCTCTCTCTCTCTCTCTCTCTCTCTCTCTCCGCTCTCTCCCTCTCTCCTCTCCCTCTCCCTCTCCCTCTCTCTCTCTCTCTCTCTCTGAGGGGAAACGGCAGTGATAACGCCCAGAAACTATTGTTTCACTGTCACACTCAGTCTGACCGTCTTCCTCAGGGAGCGGGCCAGAGCAACACAATGAAGAACATCAACTCTTTTCATGTGTGACACAATCTACATCTCAACTGTCGCTTACATTCATTCATCACTAAAGTTCAGTCAAAATAACAATGATTAAACAACAATTACACTCTCATTTGATTCTTTCTCTCCTGAAAGGAACATCTGAGAGTAAAATGAAAAACAGCTGAGAACTCCTGAGCTGTGAAAGAGGTTTGCTTCATCATGACCTAAAGAAACAATGATGACGATGAGTTCACGTGTTTCTGTGAGAGGTGGAATGTCTCTGTCATGTGATTGAATATCATGCGAAACACACAGTCCTGGTCTGTTCTCTCAGACACTGCTGCATGCTCTACACAAAACTTCCAGGAATGAACACACACACTTTCCTCTGATGGGCGTTCATTATGCACATTTTCAAAGGACAATTTCACTTCTCTTTTATAAATAGCTGATGATCAGAATGGTCACTTAAATTTGAGATGTGTGTATCGTCCTGGTCAGATGGTGTGATGTTTGCTTGACACTGGCATTGTCTGTCTTTTTCTTGAAGGGGCAGCAGAAGGCTCCAGAAGATGACCCAATCTGTGCACATACGCTCCAAACCGCCAAGTAAGTGTTTGTTAGGCTGTTTTCAGCCCAGTTCTGCTGTTTCGGTATGAAAACGTGTGTTATGTTGGCTTTACAGATCTGAGTGCCCCTTTTCATTGCTCAGCGGAAGAAGAAAGTGATCAGGGGAGTTCGTATTCCGTTCAGACTCCTTATGGATTCCACCTGGACCTTGATTTTCTCAAGTATGTTGAGGAAATAGAGAGCGGACACAGCGTCCGCAGGGCTAACGTGAACACCCGGAGAGGATCGCGGGGTGACCGTGGGAACCAGAGGAATCTGGCCATCGGAGGTCGGACCAGCGGTTGGACGTCCACCGAGTCACTTTCCTCAACGACCAGTGAGAACTGTCAACCTGTCCTCCAGAGTCCCAGCAAATCACAACCACTGTCCCCGTCAGCAGCCATTAGTCCCGGTTTACCCACTTGCTCCAAAGTGCCACCGCCGCCTCCACCGCGTAACCCTCGGGTAGAACGCACGCTCCTTGAAACCAGCCTTCGACTCCAACAGGAGCAAAGTCAGTTTTTCAGTGGATTAGCTTCTAAGCTCCCTGACCTTTCCAAAGTCCATCCAAGAGGTGGCGGATCCACGAGTGACCTCTCCTCAGCTTCCTCTCAGCTGTCTACAGATGTCCGGTCACTACAGATGTCACCTTCTGTGCAGAATTCCCTGTCCGGTGGCTGGACCAGAGCTAGTCCACAGACATCCGGAAGGAGCACTCCAGCCTCGGCCTCAGGAGCGTCTTCGCTTCCTCCCGGGCAGCTTCAGACCGTCCGAGAGCAGATGGCCTCCGCCCTTCGGCAGCTGAAAGAGATGGAGGAGCGTGTGAAAGGAGTACCGGCCTTAGAAAGAGAGGTGACCGTGCTGCGTACCGAAAACCAAAGGCTGACTCTGGAACTTCAGAAGAAAGCAAAGGCTGTTGAAGCAGAGCCTGAGAAGACATCCGTAGCAGTAGGTGATGAGATTCCCCTTGAGTCGGTGAAAGTCTGCTATCGCCAGACGCTCAAGGACACTGCTGTCCAAGCTTCTGTTGACCTCTGTCATGCCGCCGTTGAGACTGAGCCTAGTGCCGTACACGATGAGGGTGTTCAGGCCGGAGCGGAGACTCAAGATGTGGCCATCTGGATCGTAGAGTCGTGTCTTGGGTTACAAAGTGAGGCAGAACGAGAAATTGACACGCTTCAACATACCATCAAAGTACAACAGGACTCCATACAGGTTCTCGAGACGCGACTTAGTCAGGTCAACCGAGACCTTGAGACGTCAAGAGCTGAGGAAATTCAGAGGACATCCAAGATTACGTTTGACAAAGAGACGCTTGTGAAACCAGAGACGGCGGACGTCCGGCTGGAGACTGAGGTTTGTTTGAAAGCTTCTGTTGGAGTAGGGTTTCCAGATCTGGAGGACCTGTCACACACCAAACATGACCGAGGCATTCAGACAGATCCTGTGGCACTGGTGAGCACTGGGATCCAGTGGGAATGTCTCAGTGATATTCAAGAGAACGAAGAGCAGATCCCGTCTGCTGAGGGTGAGCACTGTTCAACACAACTGTGTGTTTCTACTGTCTTAAGAGTTTAAAGCAACTGTTCTTGAATGATGTTGCAGGTCCGCTGAAGTCCATCATGAAGAGGAAAGGTGGCACAGCTGATGCTGCAGGTTCCAGCGGCGGCAAAAAGAGCTTGAAGTTTGTCGGCATCCTAAATGGAGGGTGAGTATAATAAAGTCCTGCGATTGAATCCTGAAGGTTTCACACTCTCTGGTCTATCTTTCCTCTGCCTTCCAGCCGTCCCTGTTGAAAAAAACAGCATATGCTGGTTAGGTAGGGGTTTGAAGCATGGTAGCTGGTTTGTGCTAATGACCAGCTAGACCAGCACAAACCAGCTACTATGCTTCAAACATATCCTAGCCAGCAGATATCGGTCTCATATGTGTCATACTGCCATGTTGGTCGGAACCGCACCCAAGTGTTTCACCTACCGTTGCACTTGTGTATATGGTTGAGTGACAATAAAGGGGCTTGATTTATGCTATAATAAACAGCACTAATTCAACACACAAATGACAGGTTTAAATCGTCATGTTTCTTGGTCCACTTCAAGTGCTCAGAGTTTGGCTCTGTCAGAAGTTCAGTCTGTCCATGAGAAGTGAGTTGTTGGCGTGATAATGTTAGCGTTGTAGCGTTGACCTGAGGTCTGACCTCAAATGTAACCTGCGGAATATCTTCAGCTACGAGTCGACGTCCAGTGAAGAGGATGATGAGGACGAAGAGAGTTCGTCTGATGAAAGTGCGATGGGGGGGTGTTCGGACAGCAGTGTAGAGGAGGAAGCACCTTTAGATGACACGTCGGATGAAGACGTGAATATAAACGATGACAGTGATGACAACATAACCGCTGAACAGCTCAAGCAGCACAGAGCTGACGTAGTGATTTGCCTGCAGAGTGGTGAGTTTGGTTTGGTTGTGATTGTTGTTATGGATGATGTCGATGAAGTGTGTGTGTAAAGTGATGTGTGATGTGTTGTCAGCTGTCCAGCTCACATACGGTTCAGCTGGAGTGGTTCCGAGTGTCCAGCGCTAAGACGGCACAGCCGACACGCGTGTCCAATTACCTGATGGCATTCTCGGAGGTGTCGTCCGTGCTGCTGGAGCACATCATTAACATGACGGACGGCAACGGAAACACAGCGTTACACTACAGCGTCTCTCATTCCAACTTCACTGTGGTGGATCTGCTGCTGGACACAGGTGCACGCGGCATCCATCATGACGTGTGGACTCGGTCACGTACCCTCCTCCTGTCTGATCATTTGGGCCATGCTTTTGTGTTCAGGCGTGTGTGACGTGGATCAGCAGAACAAAGCCGGATATACAGCGGTGATGCTGGCAGCTCTGTCGGCCGTGAAGGAGGAGAACGACATGGCCGCGGTGCAGAAACTCTTCCGGATGGGAAACGTCAACGCTAAAGCCAGTCAGGTGACTTGTTGTTGTGATGACGTCATCAACAGTTGATCCGGGTTTGATCAGGGCTTGTGTTGTGTCAGGCAGGACAGACGGCTCTGATGTTGGCTGTAAGTCACGGGCGGCTGGAGATGGTGCGAGCGCTGCTGAACTGCGGTGCTGACGTCAACGTTCAGGACGATGAGGGTTCCACGGCTCTGATGTGTGCCAGCGAGCACGGCCGGGCCGAGATCGTCTCTCTGCTCCTCGAGCAGCCGGCCTGCGACATCTCAGTGGTGGACAATGTGAGTACATGAACATCGCATGGCGTCGGTTCGGCTGCTCTTCATGGCTAAACTGACGACCTTTGACCTGCGCCCTGTAGGATGGCAGTAACGCCCTCTCCATCGCTCTGGAGGCGGCACACAATGACATCGCTGTTCTTCTGTACGCCCACATGAACTACTCCAAAACGCCAGCGGATGTGAGCGATTTCTCTGTTGACTTTAAAGTGTTTAAGCGTATGATTTGAACACAACTTGATGTTTGTTTGTTCTTTACTCAGGGAGCGCCGAAGACAAAGTCCAGTGTCCCCTCCAGTCCTAGAAAACCATCACATTAAAGAAAGAAAGAAAAAAAACAAGCAGCTTTACTGGACGAGGTTTATATGTGTTGACGTTGTATTCACATTCAGTTGTTTATATGGATATTTAATGCATTATATTACAGGTCAAATATGATTCATGTTGTATCACTACAGTCACTGTTCTGACATCAGTTTAACTGTCGTGTGTGTGCATCTCATCTCAATATTCATGAACATTCTCTCATTTCTCACAGGACTGAAAACTCATTGATTTTAACCAATCAGAAAACCACGTGAACTGACACACTGCAAAAAATGACTTTCTTACTTAGTCTTTTTTAGTCTTCATCTTGAATCAAGATGGATTTTCAAGAAAATAAGTCTTGCTTTAAGTAAAAAAATATGAAATTTCAGTGAATTTGTGCTTAAAACAAGCAAAAAAATCTGCCAATGGGGTAAGAAAAATGATCTTGAATTAAGGTGGACCTTTTTCTTAGTCACTCAATTCAAGATTATTTTTCTTAGCCCATTGGCAGATTTGTTTGCTTGTTTTAAGCACAAATTCACTGAAATTTCATATTTTTTTACTAAAAACAAGACTTATTTTCTTAGGTCAGTTTGCTCATCAAGAAAATGATTCTTTATTCAAGAATGTTTAGACAATTTTATTGGAAAACAAGAAAAAAGTAAGAAAGTCATTTTTTGCAGCGCATAAGAAACGTTCATCAGATCAACTGAACTGAACGCTCAAGTCACGTCACTTGAATTAGATCCTCCTGACCTCTGAAGCACAGACCGGTCAGGAGTCTATTACTGATGAAAACCGTCTATTGACTCGACAGAAAGTTTTGTTTTTTACTGCTGCATGTTAGTGGATATGATTGTGTTCATCTGTGCCGATTCAGTGACATGACATGAACACGTCTTATAGCTCGAGTGGCCAGATTCTTCATGTTTGCTGTCACAGACATTATGTCCAGTTTGAAATTTCTCAAGAAATACAAAAAATGTTGTTGCACAAATCACATTTCTTGCGCTGTAAACTACAGCAGTGATCTGTTGCTTCTCGTCCAAAGATAAGAGATACGATCATCAAGACTCGTTCATGTGTTTTCACTTCAAAACTGTCAGTGTTGTTTTATATCTGTCTTTGAGACTGTATTACCGTATACTGTTTTTATGCTATGCAGCCTTTTTAAATATACAATAAAAATGTAAATTGTTATACGTCATGTAAATATTATGCACTTTTTCCATTAGAAATCACACAGACAAAATTCTGTCATCATTTATTCGGCCTCATGTTGTTGTAAACCTGTGTGCGAACACAAAAGAAGATATTTTGAGTAATGTCTCAGTGGTTTTGTGTTCATATAATGGAAGTCAAGAGGATTCAGTGTTGTTTGGTGATATCTTCTTTTGTGTTCTGAGGAAGGGTCGGACATGACATGAAGATGAGGAAATGATGACAGGATTTGCATCGGTTGGTTAACTACATCTTTAATTATTTTCTCCAAAGATGAAATGGAAACCTTTGCTTAAGTTTCATCTGCGTCTCTCAGATGTGTCTGTCATGAGTTTGAGAAGAGATGTCAACCGTGTGTCAAACTGAGCTCAGATTTGTCTCGTCTGCAATCAAAAGTCAATATGATCAATATCAACTCAAACATTTCTCATCAAATCCAGAAGATTTGACCTCTACATTCATTTACACCTCCAGACTCTTCATGTATTACACAATCACACTCTCGTCCCATTCTCAATTTTAGGAGAAACATCTAAGCCATGAAAGAGCACCATCTGAGAATGTTTTCCTTTGGGTTGTGAATCTGTTTATATATGACCGCCTGAATTCTACCGAGAAATAACTGATCAGATGGGGTGAAAATAAAGCAGAAACACGTGACGAAGAATTAAGACGTCCTGATTGAAGACCAAAGACAAGAGCATCATAAAAAATATGTTCCTTTAATAATCCACACTTAAAATATGAACGGCAGGTAGCAGTGTGAGGTGTCCTTACATGAGAGCCACACGCAGGCGGCCGACAGCCACGCTGCAAACACGACTGCATTCATAGAACTGAAAAAGCTTAAGTTAAAGGAGCGGTTAGCAGGAGAAGAGCGCGTCCTCTCACCGGCCGCTAACTAGACTTTTAAAAAACAAAGACACCTTTTGGCAACATGTGGCACAAAATCAAAGGAGATGCGTTTTTACGGAGGGCCTTCGGCTGTGTCCTTCTGTTGTGCAGCAGACATGTGTGCAGACATGCGGTCTGTCTGGAGCGAGTCAGTGTTCCCGCCCCCACAGACAGAGAGAGAGAGAGAGAGAGAGAGAGAGAGAGAGCAGTGGGCCGGTGAGATGGAGAAGAGTGTCATCATCAGAGATGTTCCTGGAGAAAGTACAGTAACATGATCTCATAGTGTTCTCCAGACTCAGGACAGCGGATACTGTGTCTCTCATTGGGATAAATCTACAGACGGGACAGATGACAGAATTAATGAGCAAGCATGTGTTTCCAACAGTAGCCACAGAGAGAGAGAGAGAGGGGGGGTTTATTCACACCTGTAACTGATATGGCTTTCCTGCACGGATGAGCTGAGACACCAGGAAGTTGGTGTGGAAAAAGTGCACGTTTTCATCCAGAAACCCATGAAGAATGAGTAATCGGTTTGGCCTGCAGAAAGAAAAAATACAAGACAAGAGGCCATCGGTGAACACACCAGACACTTGACAAATCAACTGGAGAACCGCCATTGATTGGGTTCTTGTGCGATGTGTGTGTGACTGACTCATTGGGAAGTTTGTCGACGTGCAGAGCCACAGATCCGGCCTCATAGCCCTGCTGGTTATTTTCAGGCACGTCCATGTAGCGTTCGGTGTAGCCCGTGTCGTATGCCATCCAGACGGTGACAGGAGCTCCTGCTATAGCCACCTGCAGCACAACAGCGCTCCAGTTACATCTCACACCTCGTGATGGAGTCACACAGCATTACTCAAAATGTCACCACACTTCAAAAACACCAACAGGATCCCGGACGCCACCTGCTGGTGAAAACACACGTCGCTCATACACCGCAGTCACCTTGAAGATGTTCGGCCGGTGAATGAGACCCACGAGAGACAGAAATCCCCCGTAAGACCAGCCGTGAATGGCAACCCGACTCAAGTCCACGAACTTATACTTCTCAGCCACATACTGAAGACCTTCCACCTGATCTTCGATCTCCACCTGACCTGAGAGAGAGAGAGAGAGAGAGAGGATTTAAGGTCCCTCTCAAGTGAGCTCTATCTATGTTTTCATCTAAAGGTCCACGTTAGGGTTGAAAGCGCTTTCAATGTGACGTTTAGTTACCATTCTGTTTTTAAGAGCTCCTTCAAACTTGAGTCCTCGTTGACACGAGCCTCGTCCATCAATGACCACTACAGCATAACCCAGAGACGCCAGCGTGTTGAGACGCAGATACTTCACACCTTTATACGAGTTATTCACTAACTGCACCTACAAACACAAAGCCACACGTCAAGAGTGCTGCACACACCCGTCACAAACAAACGCTTCAGCACACCGTCACCAACCTGCGGACCGCCGTACACAAACAGGATGGTGGGATGTTTCTTTCCTGCTTTCAGGTTGTGTGGTTTGTAGAGCATGCCGTACAGCTGGAAGCCAGACTTGGCAGGGAAACTGAAGATCTCAGGAGGGATGTAATCGGCCGGACAGCCTGCACACGCACACACGTGTTGTGTTGTGTTATCATCACAGTCATGGTGTGTTGTGTTGTGTTGTGTCAGGGGTGATTCTCACCTGTGGCCTCCATCATACTGGCCCAGAACTCCGGCTCTTTGTGCAGCGGATCGGCCGGAGATCCCGTCAGCTTGTACACGTGAACACACGGCGGGGTGCTGACGTTACTGTAGTGACTGATGAACATGTCGAAGTTCTGAAAAACAACAGCAGACTCGTTTCAGATCACATCAATGCCAGAAAAAATGATATTCATCATCATCTGCACTGAACAAATCCATCACAGAATACACAGTGTCATTCATTCCTGTCTTTCACATTCGCAAGGTTATTTTAGTTGATTGAAATCAAATGAAAGATTGGATGAGAAAAACTGCCTCAGAAATCAACAGAAACAAGTCACTTAAAGGACAATAGTAAAGAAAACCTCTAATAAAAATAACAAATGACTTGACAAATGACAGACTTGTTGCAAATGTGATACTCAAAAGAAAAGTCTGATTGTTTGACTTTCTTTCTGTCCAAGGTCTCTCACACACACACACACACACACGTGTCACCTGGCTAACAGAGCAGCTGTGGGAGAAGCCGGGTTTGGTGAGACGGACGATCTCTCCAGGAGTCTGGTAACTGACGGCGTACAGATGATGCTCCAGAGGAGTGTCTTTAGTGCCCTGAAAGTACACCAGCTTTGTGTCCTCATTCACCCAGATCTGTCGACCAATGAAGAGAGACTGAGAGAGTGTTGGAGTACTCAACAGAACGCACCTGAACAGAAACACCCAGCAAACCTTTGAGCCGTGTCGGGCCAGAACTTCCCACTCCCCGCTGGTCAAGGCCACCTCCTCCTTCACTGGACACTTAAAATCATCTGAACACAGACACAGCACACATGGGTGTAAAGACATGGCACACGCGGTCACACGCGAGTACTCTGAAGGACAGGGAGGGTCTGGGACCTTCAGAAGGACTGTAGTCTCTGGACCACTGCTGACAGCCGGCCTGCAGAACGCTGCTGATCCTGTACAAGTGACAGAAGCCCGTTTTGGATTCGTTCACCCACAGGAAGGAGATCTCGTCACGGCCGGTTTGAATGAAGGGATAGAAGATGTCATGGACCTGTGGAACACACACGAGACACCTCTGAATCATCTCTTCACATGGGTAACAGCGTGACACAAACGCCAGACCAGAGATCTCACGTTGATCCAGATGTCTGTGATCTCCTCGTAGATGACGAACGGTTGGACTCCCTCGGGCATGGCTTCCACGTGCTCCGCCCACTGCGGGTCATCCACGGCCACAGGAATGAAGAGCGCGGGCGGTAACAGGACTAACTGGAGCTTCTGTTGACTGCGGTCCAGCAACACTGCCCAAGCGCTGGAGAGAACAGACACATGATCACAGCTGAAATTCTCTTGTGGTTTGACTCAAAGGTGTCACGCACGTACAATTTGCCATCTTGAGTCCATCCGGCTCTGGCGATGTATTCCACCCCGGGGAAGAGCGAGGTGAACGGGAGGACGAGCTCTTTGTTTTGTGCACTAACGATCTAGAAGAACAACAACAGACGATGACGATGAAACGTGTGGAATATGACAAGCAGCAGAAGAGCTCAGCACACACTCACCTTTCCCTGCGGGTCCGTCTCAATCTGTGCTAGTTTCAGACTAATCTGAGGGTTTTTACTTCCTGAAGGTGAGCAAAAACACAATTGGGTTCATACATCCAATGGCTTCAGAGGGTTTCCACACTTATGATCTTTCTTATAGCATCAGACTCAAGAAAAGTTGATCTTAAAGTCACCGAGCAATGAACAATGCTCATTTCCTTCCACAGTGTTGCATGGATTATCATAAATGATTTATCCGTGCACATCCTTATGTTTTAAAACTCATCCACTGCTGCAAACTCGGTAGAGGTGAAAAGGTGACAGACGTACACGGTGGGGGGAGAGCTTGTTTTTTTCAGGGGGGTGTAAGTGGGTTGCAATGTTTCCCCTGTGTTTACGGCTTTGGGGGGGGGGTATGTGCAGTCTCAATATTTCTTTGTGGCGGAGGTCCGGACAATACTTGCTCAAATAAATCATATTTAATCAATTGAGGCCAGTCGAATATGTATATGAAAAGTGAACATCTAATGTTTTATCAGGCCATTTATTTTATATTCTGATAGCCACAGTTTGTAGTCTCTGGTGCTAAAGCGAAGTCCTGGTGGCCTGTTTTAATATTTAATAAAACTATTTACAACTAAATGTAACAACTGAAATGAATTTATTTAGAATAAGTTCTACTTGTTAGTAACTTTGTAAGTACTTCTGCTCATGATAATCTCCAATTAAAACATGATTCATTATGAAATGCTCTTAACATGCTGATTATTAATGCTATTGATTTTGTTAATATCATTTAGGGCTGTCACACGATTAATCGTGACTAATCGTTTGCAAAATAAAAGTTTTTGTTTACATAAAATGTGTGTGTGTACTGTATATAATAATAATGTATATATAAATACACACGCATCCATGTATAATTATAGGAAAAAATATATTTGTATATATTAAATATTTATATACAATATAAATTATATATAAATTTAAAAATATATATACATGTGTAAATATTTATTAAATATGTACATGTTTGTGTATGTATTTATATATACATAATTATTATATACAGTACACACACATATTGTATGTAAACAAAAACTTTTATTTTGCAAACGATTAATCGTGTGACAACCCTAATCATTAATGCTAAATGTAGATACAAGACGTTATGGTTTATAATGTCACAAACCTATATAGCAAACAGTACAGCAAAGTGACTGACAGCTAAAAATACTAAAACAAAATGCAGCAGTAATAAAGTAAAAGTGTCCATTTATTGACCTGCTCTTGGTGTCTGCAGGTCTTTATATGCCACCACACTGGGAACGTTTAAATACGTAAATGTTCTTATCTGCGTGCTTTCAAGTGGTTGACGCGACATATTGTCGGACACGCGCTCTCTGTCCGCTGGTGGGAGTGTGCTTACGTGTCTGTGTGCGCGCGCATCGGGGTGAACTCGATACGGAGAGCAAATGAGAACTGTAAACGTAGAGACTGAAATGACATGCCGCCGTATAAATAAGATAAAGACCATGATGCTCTTTAGTTTGTTTAATAAAATACCCCCACAGAAAAAAACTCTTCGGATTTACACGATTCACATAAATGACCTATTTTTGATTCAAAACGGCGAATTTCACCGAAAAGCAACTAGTTTGCAGGTATGCTCATCTGTCATGAAACACATAAAGCTGCTCTCCCCTCTACACAACGACTCCTCTCTTCATGACATCATGCCTGAGGTTGGACTATACTGACTGTCCAATGGCTACCGCTGGTGTATCAGCCCAATATACAACCGTCCAATCAATTACAGGAGGGCGACATGAAGTCAAATTTCAGAAGAGAAGACAATCGTAGCTTCCGTTTCACGGTGACTTTAAATGTGTGATGTAAATAAACAGTGTTCAGGCTGTCACTTGGAGCAGGAAACAGTATTCCTCAGTTCATGACCCGACAAGCAGACCGTGTGTGTGTGCGTGTGTGACCTGTGCGAGGGTATCTGTACACATCAGCTTTCCTCTCCTCCAGCGCTGGAGACGGCACATGAATAATCTCTACTTCTGACTCATCCACTTCCTCGTACAGCAGCTGTAAAGTTCTGCCTCCCTCTGCGTCTGGAACACACACACAACATCAGTCAGTTTACACACACAAACCGACGGGTGTTTGACATGACATCACTCTCACAGTTCTGTGATGTCACACACCCATGGGTCCGTTAATATTATTATTGTTCTTGTGTTTGCTGTGAAAGGCTGAAGTCAAGAGAGCTCTGATGAGATTTCACGCACTTTCAGGAGCGGCTGGAGACCACCAGTAACCCGTGAAGCGATCAAACTCCTCCTGAATCACAAACGTCGCCACACCAGCTGACTTTGGGTCGTCCTTGACATTATTTAAGCCTGCAGAAGAGCAAGAAATCAGGTCAAAACGGTTCTGTTCTCTAAACTGTATATACCAGGCACTGAACTTGCTTTTCGTTCTTACGTCAGTGGAGCGAAAACAACCATTTGATAAGAGCCCAATGAATCACAGATCGCTGCTGTCCTTCTGAAACCTCGCATGTCCATGTTTCGTGATGTCGATTATTGTTAGTCGTCACTCTTTGTGTGCATCACTGGGTTTTGCTAATATCTAACCAATGAAAAGCGTTGGTGTTAGCGTGACAGCCTCACGAGGTTTCAGAAGGACAAACAGCTATTATGGGATAATGGTGTCGTGAATGTCACGCGTGCAAAGCATGAAAACAAGCTGAAGAAGAGTCGTTCGACCGATGCTGAACACCTTTATGACAGTGGGTGAGGCGTCGCTCCTCCGCCGTCTGGATGTTGCTCACCCACAGGTCATTGTTATTGATGAAGGCAATGAACGTGGGGTCACCGGGCGAGATCTTCGGGTCCATGCGCGTCCCCGAGCACTGACTCTTGATTTCCACCGGCTTCATGGGGGCGGCCTGCTAAACATCACATGACCTTCAGACATGGGAACACGTGACACGTACACCTGAAACACACGCGAGGTCACAGCTGGACTCACAATGAAGCCGTTACGACCGCCGTCACGGCAGAAGAACAGACTGTTGCTGGCTTGGAAGAGGAAAAGGCCGCTCTGTGCGTGATAGTCGTAGGACGTGATGCCGAAGACCCCCAGACGCTTCCTCTCGCGGAGGAGCTCCTCTTCTCTGGAGTAAACGCCGTGATGCGGAGTCGCCTGCGGGACAAAGTCAAGCGTTTACAGCCGGCGGGACGGAGAACACATCCCAGCCCCGGCCACACCAGCGCCCGTACCTGAAAGTGATCCAACATCTGTTTCCATGACAACACCAGCAGAGCTTCCTTGCGGATCTTCTTTGGAATTTCAGAGAACAGTAAGGAGTTTTCTCTGCTCCCATAGGGCATTCCTGCAACAACAAACACACGCGCTCGTGACCCCTCACAACAGTGCACTGGCGTCAAATGTCAAAAACAAAACCAGCGCTACCGAGATAGTAGAGGCGGTGCGAGTGCGGGCCCGACTCGTCGTGTTTCTGGACGAACTGGAAGTCGTGCGGCGCTTTGTTGATGATCATTCCCGAGTACTTCCTGCTGCCGTGAATGATGTCGCGCAGGCCGTCCCACGAGTGCTTCTCCACCAAAAACTGCGAGGGAACGTCCTCCATTTCCACCACCTCTGTACTGTCTGTGATGTCATCGACCGCAGTCATCCTGACGGCTGCAAAACTGAACGCAGGGACCAACCACATCAGACACGCACGCGACCCGCCGCCGGCAGTAAAACAGCAGGACTGTACCTCACCTCTTCCAACTTCCTTCAGTTTGATCTTCAAGTTTCACCCTCTTTCCTCTGTACATGAACCGCCACAAAACCCTCGACGAGATCTGGCAACCTGCAGGACAGAGAACACCGTTCACGCTTCATGAACGTGACAAACAACATAAGAAAAGATGAAGTCAAAAATAAAAGCACAGCTCTCGTCTGACCACGTCAGACATCCATATGCTGTTATGAGTGGAGGATTGCAGAAGTCCCAGTAGTTGAATATTAGCCACTGGACATGAGAATTGAGAAATGAAGCGCGGCTGTAGGGATCGAGTGGAAGTGAGCTGAAGGTATCACACACATTCTCTATTCTCTGAGAGAGGAAACTGGGTTTCAATCCAAACCGATGTTCCCAGTCCAACCAGTTTGGTGTCCCGGCGCTTTATGAGCGTTGGACGGGTACACTGTACATCCTGAAGGTTAAAGAGCCACTCCAGATGTGCACTTTTGTGACATCATTGCCACTCACTTGGACATATTTCCACAATATGTCCCACATATTGATTGACTCCTCCCCTTTTAGAAATAGGCAATATCATTGTCTTTTACCACACTGCCTGAAATGTGAATCATGATCGCACATCGGCAGACGTTTGAAATGTTTTTATCTTCTCAATGTGAATGTGGGGGACGTTTTCAAGCGCACTAGTTTCTAGATACAAAGGGCAACACACTCCTACTAAAGACCGTTTTGAATTCATGGGAGCATGGGCGCAGTAAACCACGTCGTGACGGGATTGATTGCGTCATTACGCTGAGGTCATTTCATAGCAGAGGTTTATAAATGTTTGCTCTCTGTTGTTTTAGCGTCTGGCACCGTGAACCGTGTCAAGCTGAACCTCCCGAGCTCTGGCATCATCACGGCGGACAACTGTCAGTCAAACACTCGGGTGTTTATAACACAAACAAACAGTGTGACTGCTGCGCGCCATCTGTTCGTTTTGAACGGGACGCGCGTCGACGCCCTATGTAGGCAGCTCACTACGGGTGAACACTACCGGCTAACACTCGATATTGACAGGCGATAATTGTCCTTTGATTCTGGATGAACTGATGTATGTGTGTGAGTGACAGCGGTCAGATGTGTTTATCTGTGCTAACAGTTAGCCGCGGTGCTAATAACCCCGGACAGCGCAGAATGACAGCACTTCACTCAACACTTCTACTCTTCATCCTCGAGCTGTTGTTAATAATGATCATGATCCTGTTAGTTTATTATCTCGCTGCTCTCTGTACGACCGTCGATCAGCGGATGTTTATACAGTCAAACACAAAGCGCCGTTCATCAGACACAACAACAACGATCAGACCAGATCAGATCAGATCAGCTGATGTAGTGTCTCCTCCGCTCGGCCTCAGCTGCACACGGGCCGCTCACATCACATCACACTGCTTCTTCTTCTTCTTGTTATTATTATTATTATTGTAAAGCTCGTCGTCATTTAAAGTTTAGATCTCCGAAGATCACGTGTACTTACAGGTAAAGCCTCAAAGATCAACTCTCATCTGTCACCTGTTCACTTCTCAATCTCTTCTGCTCATAAAAACAGGGTCCATAAGCGCGAGAGCAGCACAAAGCGACAGTCATGACCAACCGATCATCATCAGACACACCGGAAATTACGACCGACTCTCACTTCCGTCTTCCGGTTATTCACACCGCTTCACATAAAACGATGATAAAATGAAAACAAAAGTATATTAAATCAATTGATATGACTGACGTGTTATAATTGAACAAAATCAACTATGCCGTATAGATTTTTTAAAAGGCATAGATTACTAGTTTCTTGCGATATTCGTATTAAATCATTTAATATAAAAATAATAATACATTGTATTAATACACCTTACCATTGTTCCGTTACGAGACGTTCGTTAAGTTTGGATTCGGTTCAGGTTTTATTTTTTGGAAAAATGTGTTCTTAAATGATGTTGTATATGTTTAATGCGTCTATGTATTTATGTGTTTGGGAATTATTTAGAAGAATGTCAATTGTTTTTGTACACCACTATATTATAAGATACACAATATTACATAAATCCATGTAAATGTGTTTATTAAAAATCTGTTTTCATTTTGATAATTTGTCATTCATTGGACAGGTTTTTTGAGGCCAGGTGTCAGGGCAGACTATATTGTTTTAAACTGTCTTGTCAAATATTAAAATCTTTGAATTGCTTTATTTATTTAGCTCAGATTAAAATAACTTTTCAAAATGCTGTATATGAATATTCAGTATCGTTACAGAAGCTGATACTCTAGTGCAGGGGTCGCCAACTAGCCGAAGATGCGTCCGTCCTGACATAATCAATAAATAAACGCTTCTCAATAAGCGTATAAACGTTTCTTCAAATGTATACCAGGCACATCAAGGGCCGCTCAGAAGCTGTTTGGGTCCTACGGCGCCACGGACAGAATGCGCACTGCTACGTTCAGACGTCGTGAGGCGGCGGCGCGCAGGCAGGCGTCATAACTGTCAGTGATTGAGAAACGATGACGGCATTTTCAAAAGCTGAATGTGTCGACAGATATTCACGTGTTTATTCTTCCTGCGTCGACGTGTACGAGGCCGGTTCGTCTCATTCGCTCGGAGTCTGGTGCGGTTGTGAGAAGTGAAACCTCAAACTGGATTATTTTAGGACACTTTGAAGAAACTCACCCGCAGCGGAAAATAAATGAGCTGAAAGCCAAGTGACGTAATGTTATCACTTCATGCTGCTATTTGTTCATCTCACTTCAGCAGAAAAGAACACTTTGGTTTTCTTTTAAAGTTGGCATGTTGACATGAATGTAGGTTCCGTGCAGGTTTAGAGATTAAGGCATTTGTTTCCTTCATTATATTGTTGTCAGACATTGTTAATGGTTGATCTGAAATATTTCATAACAAGCAACTTAAAAAGGACATTACAGAACAGCATAAAAATACATATTTTGTGAAGGATTACTTGTGTCGTCTTATAGATATGAAAAGACATGTTTATGAATGAGGCTTTTATATATCGCTTTATTATGTATTACTGTACACCCAAAGCGCTTTACAATCAAATGAGGGGGTCTCTCCAAACCCACCACCAGTGTCCAGCATCCACAGGACAACGGCCTCAGTGCGCTCACCACACACCAGCTATCAGTGGAGAGGAGAGAGAGAGAGAGACGAGAGAGAGAGAGAGAGAGAGAGAGAGAGAGAGACAATTCAGAGGGCGGGGAATATTAGAAGCCCATGATTGACAAGGGCCAGTGGAGGGGATCTGGCCAGGACACCGGGGTTACACCCCTACTCTTTAGCAGAAGTGCCATGGGATTGAATGACCGCAGGGAGTCAGGACCTCGGTATAACGTCTCATCCGAAGGATTTATCCATAGGAGAACATCATATATTTTGTTCAATAAAAATGTTTTCTATGATCATGTCTTTGGTCTGCCAAAAACCATGTTTTGAGGTATTTAAATGTCCGGACTTCGGCTGGTAAGGAGGTTTCAATTACTGGACCTCAAGCAGTTTAAGTTGAAGACCCCTGCTCTAGTGCTTTATCATTCAAATAACTGCAGTACGACACGTGTATAATGTAAAGAAGTCTGCTTTAAAGATGAAAAGAAAAGCACATGTTTATAAATCCGTGTCTGAGTGTGCTTCTGTTGGCCTAAACAAATCCATCCATCAGAAGTCAAAGTGAAGAAGCCTGCAAGAGTGAGACACTCCACAAGAGATGCAACACAACCATGTGAAAGTTTGCCAGAAGAAACATTATAGCCATTCAGCTTGACGTGGGAAAACCACAACACAACACACCACATCTCATCCACATCAACAACAAAACAACAAGTTCTTCTTTGACTTTCACACCTCAAAAAAAGTTTACTCTCTAGTCTAGACACCGGCTTTCTTTTTCAAACACAAATGGTTAATGCAACATCTAGTAAAATACTGAAACTTCACATGAGGTTAATGACAAACACAGCTCATGTATAACAGAGAAAATATGATACAAACCCACTCTAGATGAATATAAACTCATATTAGAAGAGTATATGGGGTTACATTAGTATGATGCTGTATATAATAAGCCCAAAATAATTGAAGGTGTCAAATAACATATAGAACAAACACCGCATGCAAACGGCATCTTTCAGCTTTATATTTCTTTTCTTTAAGGAAACAAAAACATCAGGGTGTGGATTTGTTTCATGGCACGTGTGAAGATCATAGCAGTCACATGATTTAAATCCTCTCTTAACTACAGTTAGTCATCTATGAAAGCTTAACACACATTGTTCGGCTATTACAAAAACTCCACCAACGCAAATGAAACAGGTTGAATGTCCATTTAATCTGCTCCACTACAACTAAACACAAATGTAATGTCATCCAGATGTTAAACATGTTTATTAAGGTGTACTGACAGCTCTTGACTGCTATTAAAATGCTTGAATATGACATTCATTTTTAGAGCTAGGTATTAAAAACACCAGTCGGCCTTCATCAGGGTCCCACAGGTCATGCAAAATATATACTGTATATTGAGTATATTGGACTAGTTTCTGTTTCCAAGCAAAACCTCATATCTTGTGTTTCTCTTTTGATTGACTTGTTAGTCATCGAGCGATGTGTGTGTGTGTGTGTGTGTGTGTGTCGCTGGGCTTTAAGCTTTGCTCTTCTCTTCAGCTGATGTGACGTCTCCACCCCTGAAGCGTTGACTGAGTTCAGCCGACAGCACCGAGCAGCAGGATTTCTGTTTCACAACCACACAACAACACACTTTCATCACTACCTTTTCCATGTTGTGCTAGTCTAACATATCTACTGTATTAGGACATTTGTGGATAGACTGGTTTTCAATAACACAATGGGGTTTCCCAGACAGGGCTTAAGCCTAGTCCCAGACTAACTTAAATGTTAGAGGTGTCTTAATCGCAAACAACTTGCACTGACTTATCTTCAAATATATCAGTGTGATTGTTTTGTCTCAAGTCTTTGTCGAGTCTGTTTTTCATCAATTTCTCAGTTTTCTCTTTGACTTGAAATGCTTGTTTTGCCGTGTATGGCAGTAGTGTATTATTTCTATCTGGTGTGGAGTATAGAGCAAGTGTCATGGTCTGACCTGCTGAGATTTAGCGACGCTGCGTGATTTGGAGGCCAGTTCCATGAGAGCAATGAAAAGCCCCAGACCCAGACCCAGTGCCAGGAACAAGAAGATTCCCTTCAGACTGCCAGCCTTCAGCGGAGCGCTCTTACCGTCGCCAGACACACAACTGCTCGCCCACCACTTACTGCGCAAATAATCCAGCTCGCCCGACTCACTGAGACTGAGAATACCAACACTCAGATTCTTCATCAGAGGAGAACCTGACCACACACACACACACACCACACACACACACACACTGATGGTGAAGTCTGAGGATGGGGTTTAGTGTGTTGTTTGTGTGAGGAGGACTGTGGTTGTGTACCTAGTGGAGCGGCGATGCTGTATCCTCTCATGCCGAGGATTTCAGGGGCTCGTGTGAGGTTACAGTATCTGGCCACTGCCAGGTCCAGAGACACAGACTCGCCGATGAAGGCGTAGTTTTCTTGCTGAGCCCTACGGAAGCCTTCGTCTGCGTTGAGGGAATAACTCTGAGCTTTCTGCATGTTCTCGTAGATTCGGCGGTGCGTGGGGTTGTTTGAGTTCTGTGCTCACAAACAGAGAACAGCTCATTACATGCCACATACACACTCCCTGTTTCAGCTATAAAGTATATTTCCCATCTGATTTATTATCAACATACAGTATTTCTGAGGAATAAACCAACCGACAGACAGACAGGTCTTTAAAGAGAACTCTGGAGCCAACACTAGGTGAGGTGTGGCCACAGAAGTGGGGCTTTACCTTGAAGAAGCTCATAGAGGAGGAATCTTTAAT
Organism: Triplophysa siluroides; assembly: GCA_006030095.1. Classification (NCBI taxonomy): domain Eukaryota; kingdom Metazoa; phylum Chordata; class Actinopteri; order Cypriniformes; family Nemacheilidae; genus Triplophysa; species Triplophysa siluroides. The sequence continues at coordinate 13,049 of VCII01000326.1, read as the reverse complement.
GGTGCCGTACTCGATGACGTTTTGGTTGGCGAGGTCTTCAAAGCTCTTGATGGACAGCTGTTGACTGTCTGAATGAAGCCATGAACTGAGACTGGCGAAGAAAGACGCCAACAGCACCAATGAGAAGAGCCACCAGATGGCGGTGATGACCCGTCCCGAGAGAGCCTTGGGGTGAGGACCCGCACCTACAATACATTCAAAATCAACTTATCTAATGACATTTGATCTACTAATCTTCAAGTCAAAGATGTCACACTACGTACATTTCCCACAAAATCAGAGCCAGCAGCTCACTTTATAAATCATAAAGCATCAGTTGATGACTATCAGCAGTTCTGCTGTAAACAAGCTGTTTGTTTTCTCTGTGTGAAGTGTTTGTGTTACCCTGAAGAGTCAGCGCTCCAACAGTATACCAAAAACTGTGAGAGAGTGTAAAGGAATTCTGCTCTTTCTCTGGTTGCTCCCATTCACACGGACTGATCCTGAAAAACATTCATGAGGCATTACTACAGTGCGTCAACTGCTTTTCTTTGACATTTTGTAATACTACGGTAATAATACCTTAGACATGCAGATGCTGTGCATGATGTGGTCTAAAACATGTTCAAATAGTCTAGCGAATGTAGATTATAGAATACAGAACAGTTTAGGGAATTTTATCAGAACCGGCCTAAGGGATAAGTGGATGAAACAGCTGCTCAGGGCCCCGTGACCACCAGAGGGCCCACAAGAGCACATGAACTATGAAATAACAGCTTAATTGGGTTGATTTATATATTGAGTATGTTTATTCATTTATAAAAGTTGGTGTTTACATAATATACTGTGTAATGTGCATATGCATTGTGAATATTGGTAGTTGACGAATAAATCCTATGGTGTGACATTTAGAAAACAATGGGACAAATTAGCATATCAGTCTGTACTGGATACTGGACACTGATTGGCTGGAAGGTTTGCATTAAAACCGTTTACTGCACAGGAAGTCCATTTATGGAAGTCGTGTCACTCGGCGGCCATGTTTGAATGCCTCCGAGCAGTTATTTAAGTCCACAGTCCTGTCTAGTTGAATGGGGTAAGGCAGATATTTGTAATATCGCTGGCAAAAAACACAATTAAACAGCATATTTCCGATCAATAATAAACCATGGCATGAATTTACTAAGCTTAAATTGGGCTAAAAATCTACTTTTTCCACGTGGCCTCATCTACTGTGCCTGCGCAGGCTGGCCAGCGCCTCACGAGAGCTCCGCCCCAGAGATTCCTCAGTCTTTACTGATTGATGATTGGCTCATCTTACGTCCATCGCTACAGCGACCATATTGAGCGTTGCATTCATTAATGCACTTGCAGAAGCTTCGCGTCGGGTGGTTCTTGACCTCCACATCGTGTATTTAAAGCCCTTACATTTACATATGATTTATGTAATATACATATTTGTGATATATTCACGATACACGTTCATTTTCTCACGCAGGGCTGTACCCACCATTTTTTGTTTCATATGCTGTGTTTATCTCTTAAAAAGTTTGTTATTTTCGCACAAGTATTTTATTAGGGATAAGATTAAGTATAAATGTGTGCATATTGTAAAGGAATTGCATGGTTACCAAGTAAATACACTTGCCAAAGATAAGAAAAATCATTCAATCATTCTCACACATGTTGTGGTTAGCCGAATAAAAGAAAAACCTTCTTTGAAAATAGTTAAATGCATTAAACAGTCAATTCTAACAGAGGTCTACAGCCTTTGTAAGATAGTTCCTGTGTAGTCTTTGCTTAAAATTGAAAGGGACAGTTTACCTAAAATTGGAAGTAATGAAATCATTGTGACAAATGTTTTGACAATCACTAGTAATGCAAGGGTTATGTGTTTTTGTGACATTCCTACATCCCAACCACGGCTAACTAATAGAACTGTGTGGGCTTGATTTCTAGTGTGCGACTTATCAAGCATTGACAATAGTATTGGGGGCACAGAGGGGCCCCCAAATAAAATTCTGCTTCGGGCCCCAGAAAGGCTTGGGTCGGCCCTGGAGAATGAATGTGATATCATGACATGCATCGCTGTATGTTCTCTACACGTGAGGTCTATCTCACCTTGCCACTAAGAAGATACAGACAGATGTGAGGAGATAGGCGACCAGTACACCCATCCACATGTCAGTGGAGAAGAGCTTGAGAAGACTGAGAAACTGTGAGTCTTCCGAGAGCAGATCTTTCCTCAGGATGAAGCTGAGGCCCGTCTGCATGAAGGGAATGCTCATGTCCACGGCCATCTCACGTTTAGCTGTAACAGTGAGCGGAGCCACGGCTATATCTGCCTCCTGCACACACAAAAAGACACAAAGGTTTTATTGGTGTGTGATTGGAGTGTGTGGAAGGATGACGTGAGCACAGATGTGAGACACCAACCCCTCGGATGACCTCTCCGATCATGCCGCTCCACTGTCCTCTGTCATCCATTGCACCGTACCGATTGTCCTTCACCAGCTGAATGTTGTACTTGAAGTCCAGTTTCTTGGAGAGGTCTGAGAGCAGGTCAATACAGAAGCCCTCCAGCTCAGAGCCTTTAGACATGCAGTACGGTTCTTCCTGAACGGAGCCATGAGGAAAACATCAGGATAATGTCGGAGGTCTTGACAGGTGAGCTGTTGTGTTATTCGTTGTGTTATTCGTTTCACTCACCTTGATCGATGTCACCTTCAACGTTTTTGGACCTGACAACAAAACACAACTTGATTCAGATTGTCATCAGAATCGTTTAGTGAAGCAATCAAAGCTTTCTCTCGATCCTGGTTTGGCATTGACAGTTATACGACCTCCATTTTCAATGGTCTTTACATTTCATGACAACACATGCGGTCCAACGCATATCCGTTGACAAGCCAAGTGCTCCGCATAAATGCCCATCGTTTTTCAAGCGTTTGTCAAAGAGCAAAAAGTAAATCTCCAATGTCTTTCCACCACATTGGACTCTTTGTGTGCAAAAGCTATTTATAGAAGCAGCCGTCTTCCTCTGGAGACTGAAAATCAACAAATAAACAAAGTGAAACTTCTGACCATAACGGCATTCCATAACTTTCACAGCAGGCCAGATTTAAACAACCGGAATAGTAAAAGTATCAATCATACACATGTCAGTAATATGTTGTTGTCACACACGTGTGTTGCTATGCAGTTGCTAATGCAAGTTTATGTTTTTTTGTGTGTTTTAATCAGTAGTTGTGATTGTTTCCAGGGATTGCACATACTCAGAAAGAAATGTTTACTGTAAGTCGCTTTAGATTAAGAAGTCTCATATGCATTCATGTAGAATTCTCTCGTGTTCTCAAACTCTGAGGAATGATCCAGTTGTTGAATGGGGGATTCCTGTCTGCTAATGAAGCGTTCCTTCATGCTGAGATCTCCTCGAACACGCACTATATTCCCAGATGGAGCAGACACAGACAATGCGGCACTTGTGCGTTACGCTCCTCTCACGGCCACTAATCTTACTTTGACCGATTGAGACTTCAAGCACAGAGAGCTGAAGATGAACAAAAGCTCAGTGGCCTCCCGCCGCAGAACCCATGTGCTGAGAGTCTGAGAAACTTCCAGCCACTTTCTAAAGAGAAGCTGTTTACAGACCGATGGGAAAGTGCCCTGTGCTTGTCTCACAAATCATCTAAAGGCCTCTCTTTATTCTTTTCATGTTGCTGTTTATTCAGAGCAGATATCCTGACAGATTCATCTATGTGTGTGTTTTTATCTCATGAACAGATCCTTTCCTTAAGTATTAATAAGTGAAAATAAAATGCAGTATCTTATCGTAGCATGTTCCTCGAGGAAAGTAGAGATAAAGAATGAAATGAGTTATGTGTTGACACACAGCGTGTCTCCATCAGCATCACAGCGTATCACTGACACCACTCACTCATCCATTCAGAAAAACAGAAATGAAATCATGTCACGAGTTAACAGCATCTAATTGATTCATCACACTCCTGCCAGGGGTTTCAATGCCAGGCTGGATGCCCAGACACAGCGCCAGCGTGTCAAACGTGTCGTCTCAGACTTATATTGACTCTCAGACGGCACGCTTATGGACCCATACAGCAGTGGATATTTAAGGAGACTTTTACTAGCGTTTGAGAGCTGTCATAAAAACATGAAACATCTGAATGTTGTTTAATAGGTGCAGCATGAGCACATGTAGATGAATGCTGTGTTGTGTTTTTAGATGTGGAGTCAAGTTGAAATCGTTGTGAACGTGTGTGTTGTACACATGGCATGGGTTCTGCTGGATCACATACAATCCAGCTGAGGATTGAGAAGACACAACACTCATCGAGACGATCCATCTGTTAATACTGCCTCTGCACTTGTGGCAAATCTAAGGCTTTATAGCAAACGCAAAGCAACAACAACAGCCATGCACCCATAGAAACTGTGCCACATAAATAATGCATATTCTGTGTTTCATTTCTGAATGACCCCTGTTTGATCAATTCAAATCACTTTTAGAGAAGATTTAGATCTTCTCATTGGTTTTAGTAACAGTAAAATATCAAAAATCCACTTCTATTTAAACCTTGAGCCTGATTCATGAGTTCATCCATACAGCTTATCAAATAATAATAATATACTATTAATAGTTGTCACGCATTGAGAAAGGTAAACAGAGTTTACCTGCAGCCCAAACTCCAGCCAGCAGAACCGATGAGAACATTATGAGTCCTAATGGAGCCATTGTACTGCAGATGAGAGAATTCACACATTCACACATATATCCATCCATCTAAACATCTGCATTTAAAACATATAGATCTCATAGAATAATGCTATGCTGTTTGTCATGTTATAACAAATATCATTTTCTTCACCCAGCAGCAGGTATGAATAAAGTCGTCTTACCCAAAGAGTGCTCAGCCTCGTGTTATTGCTCAATGTATGAAGTAGAGAACTATATAACGCCTGAACATAGACTCGAGGGTCTGACAGCAGCCAATCAGAGAGCACAACAAGAGAAAAGGGGTGGTCATGCTTGACCACAAGAGAGATCCACAGGGATTTATGGGTAGGCGGGATAAATGAGGGGGACTGAAATCTGGACTGACGGCGTAAATCAACGCTGCTGTGATTCTCTGCAGATGCCGAAAGAAAAGTCTGCTGATTTTATGGCTCGCCCTAATGGTCATTTATAACCTCAAAGAATGGAGTCGACACGGCACATTGAAGGCTTTCAACCTCTGCAGCATGGCTCCACAGACCAGCTAAAATAGTTTAAAGTCGAAGTTGAAAAAGCTGCTGTGAAACTAACCCACCGTGATAAATACGCATCCAGAGTGAGCGGCTGGGCCCCTCGAATCCTAATGAAGTCAACTTTTGTCCCAGAGACAACAGCCTACAATCTCTGTCACTCAAAGAGTCGTGTAAATCCCGAGGCGGTTTGTAGCCGTGGAAGGATTGGGCTATGCTCCTCAAACCAGCCGCCGTAGTCTTGGCAACCCAAGCCCTCGCATTTCCCAGCTTTTATCTGACACATCAGAAGCGACCGACAACGGCTTCTATTGTCACTCGTGGTGTTTTGGTGCTAACCCGGGGTTAAAGCAAGTGGGTTAATGTTTGAAACGTTTATCAGATAAAAACAGGCTCGGTGAAAGTAAAACACACGGACAGAAGATCTTGTAACCGTGTTCTGGTCTGAGGAGTAATTGGGCATCAAGTGTAGGGCATGGCTGTATTCCATGACATTTTTGCTCAACGGGAGTCCTGTGTGTGAGAACAGAAAGGTTGGAGAGGGTGAAGGCAGATGAAGAACAGCATAATTACACCACAGGACACCACGTACATCTCCAGACGGACAGAGGCAGTCTGCGCTCGCTCGCTCTCGCTCTCTCTCTCGCTCTCTCTCTCTCCTCTCTCTCTCTCTCTCTCTCTCTCTCTCTCTCTCTCTGCATGCTGGGAGCGTTTGGGGGTGTGTGGAGTTTTTCGTGGTGAGAGAGGGTGACCGTAGTGTTATTTCCTTTATTTTCATCTTCTGAAAAATTGGTTAAAACATATAAATATATAATAGAAAAAAAAAAGAAAAAAAAAAGGTTAGGTTGTGTGGTTTGTGGGCCTTTGGGACGGTGCTGGGATGGCGTCGGTCCCAAACGGCGGAGAGCCACCGACACGTGTGTCTTTGCGCAATGGAATCAGGTGTGTTCCTGCGCCCGGCGTGGAGGTGGAAGACGTGTTAATGGCGGTTGGAGAACAGATCGGATTTGAAAACATTTATTCGGCATCGAGAATGAACAAGGCAGTTGTGGTTTTTGTTAAGGAAGAAGAGTTAGCTAATCGGCTAGTTGTCAGCGGAATTGCGGTAAGTGGCGTTTTTATTAATGTTTCCCCGCTGGTTGCGCCGACGACACGTATAACTATCGCGAACGTGCCCCCATTCATTAGTAATGATGAAATTGAGCGGGGATTAGTTCGTTATGGAAAGTTTGCGAGCGCAATCAAAATGGTTCCACTTCGCTGTAGAAATGCAGCATTGAAGCATGTTATGTCGTTTAGGCGGCAGGTGTTCATGTTTTTGAATGAGCCAGAGTTGGATGTTTCGTTCAGAGTTTGGCATGAAGGTAAGGCGTACATGATTTATGCAAACTCTGGAAGTATGAGATTGTCACGGGGTGACAAAAACCAGAACGGGACTAAGATCCTGGTGAATGCAGTTATTCAGGATTTTCCAGTGAACATCCATTCTATGCACTGTGAATCTGTTGCCGTGGCAGCGGGGCTGATTGCCTGAGTGACAGCAGGTGTGGGGCAATTACAGAGAACGCTGTGAGAGGGACACACATTCAGAGGGGGCTTTAAAAACAGAGAGAAAACAGACTGTGGTGTGGATCTCCTCCCGTGTGATGCTGTGTTTGTCAGCGGGCTGTTCTTTTTATTGAGGCTGGGCTGTGGAGTGGTGAAGATTGAAGCTGTGGAAGAGAAAGGAAGGAGTGAAGGATTTGTTAGCGAAGACTTGAGGAATATCGTCAGCAGTGAGAAAGACGCAAGTGATGAGTATTGGATCCGTTGTTTATATACACTAACACTGAAGTGGTGTGGAGAGTTTGGAAAATGTGTGGCACGAGCGAACTATTACACCGAGTGAATTGATGATCTGTCTCCAACTTCTGTCCTCTCCTTGCCGAATGTGATGATCGCTGCCACCGTTCTTCTACCTTCCCGGAGTGAAGTCAAGCCCTGATCGAGGACGAGATCCGATCTGGTGGGAGAAAAGACCGGTGGGTGAGTGCTGGCCCGAATACACGGTGTGCGAGTGGAATTGCAGTGCCTGCAGTGACGATTCACACGGTTTGTGCTGTGAAGTGAAATTGGTGTGTGGAGAAGTAATAGAAGTCTGCCGTGCACTCTCCTCCTACAGTCTTCTACCCGCTGTCTCTAAAGAAGGGTTTTGATAAAGCAAACGCCCAACTTCCTGCTTTGAGAAGACCTGGCCCTGTTAATGCTGAGTGCTTCATATATTATCGAACTGTTGAAACTGTGCTGTGTCTGTTCCAGTGCTCAGCCGAAGTGAGCGTCCCGCTCAAAGCGCCCTCCCCGCCTGGTGGTCTCCACACGCCCCTATTGGACACCTTTACCCTGTTCAGAAGAGAGAAGGTATATCAGTTGAAAAGCTTCATGTACTGTTGAACCGTTGAAACTGTGCTGTGTCTGATCCAGTGCTCCGCCGAAGTGAGCGTTCCGTCCAAAGTGTTCTTCTTCCCGCCTGGTGGTCGCCACACGTCCCTATTGGAAGCCTTTACCCTGTTCAGAAGAAGAGAAGTGCTCAGCTGAAGTGGAGCGTCCCGTCCAAAGCGTCCTTCCCGCCTGGTGGTCGCCACACGTCCCTATTGGAAGCCTTTACCCTGTTCAGAAGAAGAGAAGGTATATCAGTTGAAAAGCTTCACATACTGTTGAGACCTTGCTGTACTGTTCCAGTGCTCAGCTGAAGTGGAGCGTCCCGTCCAAAGCGTCCTTCCCGCCTGGTGGTCTCCACACGTCCCTGTTGGAAGCCTTTACCCTGTTCAGAAGAAGAGAGAGGTATATCAGTTGAATGTTCCATATACTGTTGGACAGTTAAACCTTGCTGTCTCGTTCTAGTGGCTCGCTTGCCCCCACATCCGAGTACCTCCCTCCGGAGTAACACCAGTGACTCGCTTCGCCTCCGCATCTGCATACTTACCTGGCGGCAAGAAGAAGATTTTAATTAGGACTTATCCAATTCACCAATCTTTTAATTTAATAAATAAACTGTATTTTTTATTTCCTTGTCTGTCTGGTCCTTGACACGTTCCTCGAGGTGGTTCCCCGGGTTTTTCAGGGGTGGGTGCAGTCTGGCTTGGCCCGCCCCGACCTGTGACAAGATGCTTTGAGTGTGGAGATGTGGGACATAAAAGGATGGCGTGCCCACATAAATCCCAGAACGATGAAGAAGTTGCGGGTCCTAGTGACGCTGCTAATGAAGGAAATAGACATGAGACTGTAGTACATTTGAACACTGAAAAATCAAGTGATGGTCAAGCTCAAAGTATAACTCAAACGGATGATGTTGTTAACGATGATGGTGATGAGAATGAGGTTGAGAAAGATGAGGAACATATCTTGTCTGAACAAAGTAAAAAGGCTGAGATTAATGGACGTGTAGATGATGAAGTGGCAGGGACATCTGAATGTGTTGTAATGTCTGAGGATGAAGAGATAGTAGATGATGATTCAGTTTCTGACATGTTTGAGATAGGTTCACAGGTTTTAGATGACACGTACACATTGCAGGAAATTGATAAGTTTTTGGATGTAACGTTTGGAAAAACAGTGAAGGTAAAAGATTCTTTTCCGGATATAGACAAATTCATTGGGTCAGTGGGATTGCTACTGAAAACGGCCAGTTACGAGGCATTAAATATAAAAAAGAGATTTCGTTTGAAAAAAATGGTAACAAATTTAAGAAAGGAAAAAAGCGTGCTTTGGAAGGAAAATAGTAAAACTAAAAAATGCACATGGTGATTTCTAAACTTTGTGAGTTTCATTTGTTCCTGTCCTGTCTCTTTCCTTTCCTCCTTATTATGGGGTATTTGAGGGTGGGGTCTTTAAATATAAATGGAGGTAGAGATAGGAATAAGTTAGCTACGGTCTCTAAGTTTTTCCAAATTAATCGGGTTGATGTAGTTTTTTTACAAGAAACCCATACTAATAATGATAATGAAAATGAATGGAGTAGGTGGTGGGAGGGAAAGCTCATTTTAAGTCATGGGACAAACAATAGTGCAGGAGTAGCAATTCTATTTTCTAAGAATATAAATGTTAAAATTTTAAGTGTAAATGAGGTTGTAAAAGGTAGAATGTTGTTAACTAAAATAGAGATTGATAAAATGGTATTTATTTTAATGAATGTTTATGCCCCAAATAATGGGGTTGAAAAGGATGGATTTTTTTATGGAAATGAGAAAAGAAATTCGGACACTTAATAGTAATGAATGTATTGTTTTGGGAGGAGATTGGAATTGCACCACAGATTTTACAATTGATAGAAATGGTGAAGAGCCAGATAGTCGATCTAGTAATGTGTTGATGAAAGTATTAAATTAATTTGGTTTACTAGATGTATGGAGAATGATCAATAAAAAAGCCAGACAATATACTTGGCTTAAAGTAACGGATCAGAGAATCTGTGGTGCACGACTAGATAGATTTTATTTGGGTAAACTATGGAAAAATAGGGTGATGAATACTTCCATTTTGCCTAACGGTTTTTCAGACCATCACATGGTTATTTTTGATTATCATTTTAAAAGTTCGTCAAAATGTATTTATTATTGGCATTTTAATGCTAAATTATTACAAGATGTTAATTTTTGTGAATTATTTGATCTGTTCTGGAAGAAATGGAAATGAAAGAAAGAATCATTTGAAAATCTCAGTCAGTGGTGGGATGTGGGTAAAGTGAACATAAGGATTTTCTGTCAGAATTATTCATCATGTACTGGATCAGTGGTAAAGGAAACTGTGGAAAGATTACAAAGAGACATTGAACTTTTAGAAAAGGAATGCTTTTATAATAATGAACTTGTGCATGACGATGCCTTACGAAGGAAAAGGAGAGAGCTTGGGACTTTCCTACAGGAACAAGTAAAGACAGAGTTATAAGGGCAAGATTTTGCTCTATTAAAGACAGACACTCCAAGCACTTTCTTTTTTAATCTTGAAAAGAAAAGTACAAAACAGAAACAAATGTATCATCTTCGTCGCCATGATGGTTCTATAACAACAGATCCTGTAGAAATAAGGAAGTTGGCAATGGACTTCTACTCACAACTATATACTTCTGAACACTGTGACACCGAAAATGCTGATGATCTACTGAGTAATCTACCAAAGCTTGACAGTGAGCAGAAAAAGGCTCTGGATAGTAATATTACTTTTCAAGAGCTGACAGAGGCAATGCAGCAGTTGTCCAAGGGTAGATCCCCAGGAATTGATGGATTGACTGTGGAGTTTTATCAACATTTTTGGAGTGTGTTAGGAGAAGATGTTTATGAGGTATTGTCTGAATGTTGCAAAAGTAAGAGTTTTCCGATAAGCTGCAGCAGGGCAGTACTTTCTTTACTTCCAAAAAAAGGAGATCTAGGTCTTCTCAAGAATTGGAGGCCGGTGTCATTACTGTGTGTTGACTATAAAATATTTTCAAAATGCTTAGCTAATAGACTAAAGGGTTATCTAGGTTTATTGGTTCAGAAGGAACAGACATACTGTATTCCTGAAAGGTCTATAATGGACAATACTTTTTTACTACGGGATGTTATGGAAATAAGTCAGTTAAATAACTATGAAATTGGTTTTCTTTCTTTAGATCAAGAGAAGGCGTTTGATAGAGTTGACCACGGTTATCTCTACAATGTTTTAAGGAATTTTGGTTTTGGGGACATATTTATTTCATATATTCAGTTGTTGTATTCAAATGCATTTGTTCTTGTGAAAGCTGGTGGTGTTTTAAGTGCGCCAAATACCTGTTTTTAGAGGAATCAGGCAGGGCTGTCCACTCTCAGGACAATTATATAGCCTTGTGATTGAGCCTCTTTTGTGCAGGTTAAGAAGAAATCTTAATGGAGTCTTGATTCCAAATGGAGACAAAAGTTCTATGGTGTCCGTGTCGGCATATGCTGATGATGTTACGGTTTTTATTACGTGCCAAGACGATGTTACAGTTTTAACTAAGAATATTGAACAATATGAAATGGCATCCTCAGCTAGATTAAACTGGGGAAAAAGTGAGGGTTTTATTATTGGAGATTGGACGAGAAAAGGACCCCCACAGCTTCCTGGTGGGTTGAAATGGGGTAGGGAAGGGTTGAAAGTTTTAGGTGTATATCTAGGGAATAACAAATTTCAGGAAAAAAATTGGGAGGGAATGCTGGAGAAAGTAATTGCTCGATTGTCTAAATGGAAATGGCTATTACCACAGATGTCGTATAGAGGGAGAGTTTTGGTTGTTAACAATCTAACTGCCTCTACGCTGTGGCACCGGATAATGGTAATGGAGCCACCGGATGAACTGATTTGCCTTATACAGAGAGCATTAGTGGACTTCTTCTGGAGCGGGCAGCACTGGATCCGAGCAGCTGCACTGTACCTACCTGTCCAGGAAGGAGGACAGGGTCTTGTGGATGTTGAGGAGTCGTATCCGGGCCTTTAGAATTCAAGCAGGACAGAGACTCTTGTACAATAAGGATTTGATTTGGGCCCAAACTGCTTGTGCTTTGCTACAGAAAGTAGGAGGATTGGGCTTGGACAAACATTTATTCCTAATAAAACTGGAGGAGGTGAGCTTGTCCGAGATTACACCGTTTTACAGGTCTATGTTGAAGGCATGGAGAACTGTTTTTAAAGCAAAGAGGGACATTGATCAGCAAGGACATTGGGTTACTGAAGAACCTTTGTTTTTTAATCCGCTGATACAGACAAGACTGTTATCTTTTGTGAGTATACGAACATGCTTAATAAAGAATAAAATTGTAAAACTGGGGCATCTCTTGGACAATAATGGATGGCGATCAGTAGAGAACCTCAAAGAGGTGACAGGATTACGATCATTAAGACTCACAGCAAAGCTCATGGAAGAGATTTTGAATGTAATACCAAGCAGCTACAGAGAGACCATTGCACGAAAAGAAAATTATACGATTGGATTTCCTGACATAGAAATTGCGCCAGCAAGTAATGAAGATCTGGAGGGTGAAGACGCTGGTTCAATTTTGTCCTTTAAGGTTCCTCAAATAGATTTCTTCGAGTCTATATCAAAAAAGGCCATATACCATACCACAGTAAAGGTAACTCATCAGGAATCACTTAAGGGAGTAAAAGCCTCTGGGTGGCCGGGACTGTTAACTCCAGACTTTCTCGTAAGGGACCGGTGGAGAACCCTGTATAAGCCTCCGGTGGAGAAGCGAACAGCTGATCTACAGTGGAGGATTATTCACAGGGCAATAGCTACAGACAGACATGTGGCACACTTGAATCCAGCAGTGGGTGGGGAATGTAGGTTCTGTGGGGAAGAAGAGGATTTGGAGCATCTATTTTTAAGATGTGATAGACTATTAGGTCTTTTTAGCCTTCTTAAGGATATGTTCAGGGGTTTTAACGAAGAATTTTCAGATAAAGTGTTCATCGGAGGGTTAAAGTATGGATTCATGATGAGGAAACAAATGTGTTTATTGAGTTATTTGATTGGGACTGCAAAATTGGCAGTATGGAAGACTAGAAAAAATAAGGGCTTACTTTTTGCAAGTACGGATTCTGAATTAATGTTTAGGGGATTAGTGGCAGGAAGGCTTAAAGTGGAGTATGCATATTATAATGTTGTGAACAATGTCCAGAGTTTTATTGAAATATGGTGTGTTAATGATGTTTTATGTACAGTTGTTGATGATGTGATGGTTCTGAATTTTTAATCAATTCATTGCTTTTTACTGTGTACATCTGTGGGATTATATAGTAGTGATATGTAGAAATGTATGAGTTTTGAATGTAAAATA
>VCII01000324.1:0-104698 GCA_006030095.1 Triplophysa siluroides | reverse complement strand
CCTAACCCTAACCCTAACCCTAACCCTAACCCTAACACCTAAATGGAACCCCCCTTGAGTGCCTGGGTATCTTACAGGTTGGAGATGGACAGTGCATAACTCACCCCTGGACATCAGTTTGGGGCGTGAGGTTCTTTTCACCCTAACCCTAACACTAAGCTAACCCTAAGCTAACCTACCCTAACCCTAACTAACCCTAATTTTATTATAATTAAAGGGCCCTTGTAGAGACCTTTCCAACAAGCCAACTCTCGTCTCTCTACTCCATTCCTATACCGATTTATAAGCAAAAGAAAAAAACCGATAGCGCCACCTAGCTGTCGAAAATTCAAAATGCCGTAACTCCGTCTAGGAATGTCGTAAAAATACGAGATTGGTGTCATGCGACAGGTATTGACGACACCTTTTCGAAGACGTAACGTCCGACGCGAAAAAAACTTGTTCATTTTAGGGTGAGAAATGGTTGTCGGACGAAGTGCTGTTCGAAAGGTCTGGACGTGACCTTTCCAAAAAGCCAACTCTCGTCTCTCTAGGACGTTCCAAAGCAGAGTTATGACCACTTTATCTCAAAATAGCGCCGCCTGGCGGACAAATATTATAACTCCGCGTAGGAATGTCCTAGAGAGATGAGACGGGTGTCTTTAGAAAGGTCTGGACGAGATCTTTCCAACGACGTCTCGACCGACGCGGTAGCACCTTCTGTGACGGATAGGGGGAGCCAAACAGAAACGTGTCTCCAAAGAATATCTCGGCCTAGGAAGGTCGCAGCGACACGTGCTTGGTATCGTTGGAAAGGTCTCGGTGAGTCCTTTCAGATGCATCTAGCCTGTCCTTCTGCGACCTTCCTGGCCAGAGATAATTTTTCGAAACGCCTTTCTATTTGGTGCTCTAGCTCGGCTTAGGAAGGTCGGAGGGGGTCGAACGACGTGTCGTTGGAAAGGTCTGGTCGAGGCCTTTCCAACGGCATGTGGCTCGACCTTCTGACATTTTTAATGACTGACTTATTGCGAGTCCAATTTCAGACGTTTAAAGCTTATTTTTGGCGAAATTAAGCTAAGTGTTTCTTCAAAAAAACGACCACCCAAAAGCTATATGGATCGACTCAGAAAGGTGCGAAACGTATAGAAAACTGTTTCTGGATGAACGAATTTTCACTTTGGACTTAGTAAAATTTCATTAAGTCGAAAAGTGAGATTTCAAAAAAATGTATTTTGAATGCTATACCTATCGACTCCAAATGACACGAATCGTATAGAAAAACTGTTTCTGGATGAACGAATTTTCACTTTGGACTTAGTAAATTTTCACCAATTTTCGCTTTGGACTTGCACCCTGGGGTGCACTTGGGAACGAAAGCTCGTATCGACTTGAAACCTTCACAGGCGTGTTCAGCGAGCTCTAAACTACACGATGAAGTGCCTGCCTGATGTTTTTTGCGTACATTTTTTTTCAAAAAAAAAGTGCACCCCGGGGGTGCATTCGAAAACGGAAGCTCGTATCGACTCAAAACCTATGCCATCGTGTTTGGCGTCCTCGAAACTATATAATGAAGTGCCTGATGTTACTTTTTGCGTCAATTTTTTTTCAAAAAAAAGTGCACCCTGGGGTGCATTCGAAAACTGAAGCTCGTATCAACTCAAAACCTGCACCATCGTGTTTGGGGTCCTCGAAACTATATAATGAAGTGCATAATGTTACTTTTAACTTCATTTTTTATTTTTTTTAAAAGGGCACCCCGGGGTGCATTCGAAAACGGAAGCTCGTATCGACTCAGAATCTGCGCCATCATATTAGGCGTCCTCGAAACTATATAAAAAAGTGTGAAAATTTCATTTTTTACTTTATATAAGGGGGGTGCAGTTACTCATCTCGACCGGTGGCGGCGCTAAAGAGTTCAAACCAATTTCGTTAGAAAGGGCGTCCTCCAATTAGTATAAATACCAACTTTTAAGTTTCTACTACAATCTGTTTAGAAAGTAAGTGGGGGGGTGCACTTCAGGAGGGGTGCACTCTTCGTTTTTTGCCCTATAACCCTAACCCTAACCCTAACCCTAACCCTAACCCTAACCCTAACCCTGATTCTATCCCTAACCCTGATTCTAACCCTAACCCTAACCTAAGGCCAGCCTCCCAATAGGGTTACGACGAGTAGGGTTAGGTTGTTTAGGGTTAGGGTTAGGGTTAGGGTTAGGGTTAGGGTTAGGGATAGAATCAGGGTTAGGGGTAGAATCAGGGTTAGGGATAGAATCAGGGTTAGATCAGGGGTAGGGCTACGGTTAGGATTAGTGTTAGAATCAGAGTTAGATTAGGGTTAGGGTTAGAATCAGGGTTGGGTTAGGGTCGGGGTCAGGTCGGGGTCAGATCGGGGGATCGGGGTCAAGATCGGGGTCAAGGTCGGGGTCAGATCGGGGTCAAGGTCGGGGTCAGATCAGGGTCAAGGTCGGGGTCAGATCAGGGTCAAGGTCGGGGTCAAGGTTGGGGTTGGGGTTAGGGGGTTGGGGTTGGGGTTAGATTCGGGGTTGGGGGTTAGATTCGGGGGGGGGTTAGATTCGGGGTCGGGGTTGGGTTTAGATTCGGGGTTAGATTCGGGTTGGGGTTAGATTCAGGGTTAGGGTTGGGGTTAGATTGAGGGTGAGATTTAGAGTGAGGGTTAAGGTTAACAAATCACATGAATTTAAAACATGCAATACTTCGAACATGCATATGTTAGCATGTTAGTTAGTTATAACACACACACATTGAAACCCAAAACTTAAAATAATCTCAAAACATAATTCAATATACATTGTGTAAAACTGAATGAAAGATACCATAAGATTGCAAACCACATGGGGAGTACAACAGAATGTAATAATACAAACCAAAAAAATAAGCAAAACAAGTCTTGTCAACTGAATTACAAATGTGTTTTAAACAGATTTAATGTTGGCGTTACATTAAAATTTAAAACCAATTTCATTCAAGTGGGATGACACACTCACTTTAACAAAAGCAGCATCGAAGAAACATACAGTTGAAAGAAAAAGTATGTGAACCCTTTGGGCTTACTTGGATTTCTTCATAAATTGGTCATAAAATGTGTTCTGATCTTCATCTAAGTCACAACAATAGAGAAACAGTCTGCTTAAACTAATACCGCACAAACATTATACGTTTTCATGTTTTTATTGAACACATGTAAACATTCATAGTGCAGGGTGGAAAAAGTATGTGAAACCCTAGGCTAATGACTTCTCCAAGAGCTAATTGGAGCCAGGAGTCAGCCAACCTGGGGTCCAATCAATGTGATGAGATTGGATGTGTTGATTAAAGCTGGCCTGTCCAATAAAAAACACACACCAGTTTTGAGTTTGCTGTTCTGAAGAAGCGTTGTCTGATGTGAACCATGCCTCGCACAAAAGAGCTCTCAGAAGACCTACGATCAAGAATTGTTGACTTGCATAAAGCTGGAAAGGGCTACAAAAGTATATCTAAAAGCCTTGATGTCCATGTGTCCACGGTAAAACAGATTGTCTACAAATGGAGAAAGTTCAGCACTGTTGCTACACTCCCTAGGCGTGGTCGTCCTGTAAAGATGACTGCAAGAGCACAGCGCAGAATGCTCAATGAGGTGAAGAAGAATCCTAGCGTGTCAGCTAAACACTTACAGAAATCTCTGGCACATGCTAACATTTTTGTTGACAAATCTACAATAAGGAAAACATTAAACAAGAATGGACTTCATGGGAGGACACCACTGCTGTCCAAAAAAAACATTGCAGCACGTTTGAAGTTTGCAAAAGAGCACCTGGATGTTCCACAGCACTACTGGCAAAACATTCTGTGGACAGATGAAACCAAAATTGAGTTGTTTGGAAAGAACACACAACGCTATGTGTGGAGAACAAAAGGCACAGCACACCAACATCAAAACCTCATCCCAACTGTGAAATATGGTGGAGGGGGCATCATGGTTTGGGGCTGCTTTGCTGCCTCAGGCCCTGGACGGATTACTGTCATCGATGGAAAAATGAATTCCAAAGTTTATCAAGACATTTTGCAGGAAAACTTAAGACCATCTGTCCGCCAACTGAAGCTTAACAGAGGATGGACGATGCAACAGGACAACGACCCAAAGCATAGAAGTAAATCAACAACAGAATGGCTTCAACAGAAGAAAATACGCCTTCTGGAGTGGCCCAGTCAGAGTCCTGACCTCAACCCGATTGAGATGCTGTGGCATGACCTCAAGAGAGCGATTCACACCAGACATCCCAAGAATATTGCTGAACTGAAACACTTTTGTAAAGAGGAATGGTCCAAAATTTCTCCTGACCGTTGTGCAGGTCTGATCTGCAACTATAGGAAACGTTTGGTTGAGGTTATTGCTGCCAAAGGAGGGTCAACCAGTTATTAAACCCAAAGGTTCACATACTTTTTCCACCCTGCACTATGAATGTTTACATGTTGTGTTCAATAAAACATGAAAACGTATAATGTTTGTGCGGTATTAGTTTAAGCAGACTGTGTTTCTCTATTGTTGTGACTTAGATGAAGATCAGAACACATTTTATGACCAATTTATGAAGAAATCCAAGTAAGCCCAAAGGGTTCACATACTTTTTCTTTCAACTGTATCATTCTAACTTGGGTACAGCTGAAGGGAAATAATATAAAAGGTCTGAAAGTATTTTTAAAAAAAAAGGATTCGGTTGAATTGCTGAACTCCCACACACAAAGTTGACAAAAATCACAATATCACTGGTGTGGCACTAGTTAACAGTCATACAAACAAAATAATTGCACTGTTTAACACCACATACCAAGCTATATGTCGAGATGGTCACTGACTGTAATTGGTGTTTTTCTGAAACACTATTGGACACTTAAATCATTCAATGACTTAAAGCCTTATGTTACAAACGTCACAAATTAAGTGGAAAAGGTGACGTGAAAGTGACCTAGTAGTCAGATATGGTGACCCATACCCGAAATGTGACCTCTGCGTTTAACCCATCCAGAGAGTAGTGAACACACACAGCAAGTGGTGAACACACGTACACAAGACATTGACAGAACAGCAAAGACAGAAAATGTTATTCAGCACTGTTTTTGCACTTATGGTTGTTTTTTCTTTGTTTCTCAAGCTAGAAAACACACCTGCCTGTAATATTCTTCTGAATTAAAAGACTGCAATTAGCTGCTTAACATGACTTGGATCAGAGTTGGGAAAAAACTTTGCAGTAA
Organism: Triplophysa siluroides; assembly: GCA_006030095.1. NCBI lineage: Eukaryota > Metazoa > Chordata > Actinopteri > Cypriniformes > Nemacheilidae > Triplophysa > Triplophysa siluroides. The sequence continues at coordinate 99,472 of VCII01000324.1, read as the reverse complement.
TGTAGAACTCCGGGAAGAAAAATGAAAGGCCTTTGCTAGAGCCATTAAATCTGCAATTGTACTACAGAGTGAGCCACAATGTCAACTGCATCCAGCTGTTGAATTCACATACAGCACTAGAGGAAAAACCAAGGAACAAGGCACAAACAATTGAGGGGGACCCATAAGTTAACCAGAAAAGGCGTCTAAAGAGCAGTAATTAGGATAACGTTAACGTCCCTTATCCAAGAACTCATCTCAGTAGATTGAGGATACTTAAATGAGAATCCTGTAATCATTCCCAGAGCACCAGATTCATGCCAGCAGCACAGGTCAACTCAACCACAGGAGGCCTGTCAGAAACTCACAGATAACACATAAATGGGAAACAAACCTGTGACAAAACCGTGCAACAGGAACAACAGACAAAACTGAGACAACCACTAGACTGTTGCGTACAAAGAGAAACAACTTCATATTCAATCCGAGATAGGGACATGTAAAAATAGTATACATTACTTTAACTCAACAAAATAAGCTATAAACAAGTAACCGCAACTGGGGCAAAAATATAATATGGGAAAATAAAGCAATTCCGATTATACTTCAACTCAGAGGAAAACATTTAGGGTAGCTTACATTGTTCATATCTGTTGGTCTGTTGACTTTGAACAAACATGTTTTTAGATAAACTTCCAAAAGCTACACACACCAGTTATCAACAGTGAGCAAAGCTAACAAATATGCAACACTCATACAGGCATGTTTACCATTAGCCTGTTGTAGTGGAGCACTCATGACAAAAATGTGATAATTCTGACATTCTAAACAAACAAGTGCAGGAAACACATAAGGCTACAGAATGGTTTGGCATGTGACATATGGAGAAGAGTCTACTGTTGATGGATCCGTAGAACAGAAAGAGGTAAAAAAAAAAGAAAAGTAGACAAAATCTGTACGTTGTAACCTGTAGAAACCTTAACGGAGCGAGTTTACTCCATTTCATGAGACGCAACATTTGTGATGAGTGATTGTGCAATCTTTAAAAACTCAAGTAGAAACAACTTATATGCTAACAGACCAGCAATAACATCCAAAATGCACACCAGAACTGCAAAAACCTTCAACGTTCAACACCAGAACTGCAAAAACCTTCAACGTTCAAGACCTTCAGTCACATCCAGCACGCTCAACAGATCTGCAATAACATTTAACATACTCACCAGGCCTGCATACACTAAGAATCACAAGAACTTACCAGCATAGTAGAAACTTTGGACTTCACTGATGTGTAGAAACCTCATACTTACCCAACATGCAAAAACATCAACTCGCTCACCACACCTGTAGATGCTGGCCATACCACAAGACCGTACCCAGTGTGTAAAATCATCTTTCCAGAAACCCTATACTTGTCAGCCTGTAGAAAAACACCACTCCCCCACCAACTCAACAGACCTGTAGACCCTTGCCAATAATCATCTTATACAAAAACAAACGGAAATCCAGAAGCTTTTCCAGACATGCTAATCAATGTTTGTTACATAAAAATTAAAGGAAATTACATAAAACATAAGCAGCAGAAACATTTCCTTTATGATGCATGCTACTATTATACCACAAAGAACATTTAATTCAGCAAAAACTAATAACATTGAGATGTAAACACAAGCTAATCAGACCTACAGAAACATCCCCACTCTCTCACCAGACCTGTAGAAACATCTGTACTCGCTCATCAGACCTGCAGAAAAATCCCCACTCGCTCAGACCTGAAGAAACTTTCAACTTAAGAATCCTGTAAGAACATCCCACTCGCCCCCCAGACCTATAAAAACATCCCACTTACCTACAAGATCTGTAGAATAATCTCAACTTGCTCTCCAGACCTGTAGAAAATTGTCTTCTCACTCGCCAGACCAGCAGTAAGAGTCCCTCTCATCCAACCTATAGAAACGTCGGAGCCTGCTCATCTGACCTGCACAAACATCCCCAGTCACTCACCAGACCTACAGAAACATCTGCACTCACTCACCAGACATGTAGAAACATTCGATTTACAAAACCTTTTAGAACATTCAACTCCCTCGTCAGACCTGAAGAAAAATTAAACTTACAAAACCTGTGGGAACAGCCCACTTACCAGAAGTCTAAAAACATCGCACTTACCTACTAGACCAGTGGCAGATCATCAGAGGCAACAGAGGCACAGCCTACTCAATTTTGAGATGTAAATAAAACCATTAAATTGTAAGTTACTTCAGAGTTTGACCCAGCACTTGCAGAACATCTGAAAACATCCACAGTTTTCAAAAGATACTTCAAAAACAATTCAGAACAACATAATTGAAAGTAAAGCCACGGTTGCAAATAATGAAATGGATCAAGAAATTCAGTCAAATGTTTTCTTTGCCATACATGCAGATGACACTACCGATGTATCATGTAAATGTCAAAAGTACAACCTATAGACAAAGTTAATTTGTCGAACATATGACAGCGCAAGTTGTATGAATGGGCAGCGAGGAGGTGAAAGGGCTCATGTAAAAGAACAATAACGATTTGCATACCACCCTGCCAGAATTGGTTAAATTGCTGAAGTTGATGCAAACAATTCCTGTAACAACAGTGTCCACAGAAATGACTTTTTTCTGGCCTAAAGAGAGTAAAAACATATATTCGCAGTAACTGTGGACAAGAAAGACTGTCACACTTGGCAACAATTTCTCTGGAGTCAGCCTTAATTCATTTAAGGCAGATGTATTCACTGGTACTATTTGCAAAAAATAAGCTAAGCTACTATAAAATTTTACTCAATTTATGGGGTTTAAAAATGAACAAGAGAATGTAAATGGTAATACTCAAGTCACACTCTTACCTAGGAAAACAAGATAAACCAAAGGTTAAAACATTATACCATTACACTACACAGACAAAAAGCCATGAGCTGATGCACAGGTTTTTGGAAAAAAAAGACAGCTAGCTACACTGTTAAATCAACATACTGCCTTGCATTGTGATCAATTAACCTACACCAGACGAAATATAATGTTTATCATTTAAGAATCATGCTATATTAATCTTGCACATTATTCTTACACTTACCCACTGTTGTAGTGGTTTGCTCCGATGGATGAACCTAACTGCACATGTATCACCTTCTGGTGTCCTGGAGAAGAAAACAAAGCCATTACAGATTAAAACAATTTTGTTCTGTCAATCAGAGAAGAGTGAGCCTTAAACATTAAAAATAAACACAAACATCTATAAACTTAAATTAAAGAAAGTAACACTGATAACATACACAATTTAAGTGCTGTTTACCTTTCGTTCATATCAGAGCTGTCGAGTGTTAACCAAACAAAAGACAGATGAAGTCACGAACATTTACATTCCTCCCAACAACAAACCAAAGAAGCAAATGGACGTCCAAATGATGCAGCGCCTTTTAAAACCCTCTAATACCTGCGTTTCGCGTTCACTAACCAATCATTACCAGAAGTGACCTTTCAGCCAATGAGCTTTCAGAATCACTGGAGTGCGTCATCAAACGTGCTTGTTACAACGGGTGGTAGGAAATGTTTAGTTGAGTAAAATATGGACAACAAGCACAGCGGAGAAGGAGAATGAGTGAACAAGTGAGCGAATTCAGACGCAGCAACTGTTTATTTAAATATGAGGCTTGTTCGACTTGATAATGCGCCGCAAGATCCGACAGGCGGATGACATCAAGGCACATAAAAAGTTTGGTTTCGAATTGCTCTCGCGGTACTTTGATGTCATCCGCCTGTCGGATCATGCGGCGCCTCATCGGGTGCTTTTCAATTCTTATTTGTGCATCCTCTTTTCCTTTCCTCGCGTCTTAGCTCCACCCCTTCAGGATGCGAGGGAAGGGATCAAGGAAAAGAAGCGAGGATGGAGGAATTAAAAGAACGGAAATGGCATATCCTCGCTCCCTTTAGCGTCACTTCAAAGCGTCGTCAATTATGATGATTGTACACATTACACATTGAAAATATAAAAAATAAAGTTAAATACATAATTAGGCAGATTTCATAATTTCTTATACATAAGTATGTATAAAAAGAAGTATAAAAACATAGCTAGTGAAGAGCTGTGCAGTGTGTAAACCTCACTCCCGACCTCAAGTAACGCTCTAGCGTCTTTAGCCTCCTCGTAAGAGCGCCCGACTCCCATGTCGGACCGACCCGGTTCGAAGCCCGCTGAGAGCGGTGCAGTTCGTTCCGGTTACATACATATTATACATAACGTTTAACTATATTAATATATTAACTATATAAATATTAACTATACTGTCTGAAATTGGTATACATTTACAAAAAAAGCGTAACTATCACATTTATGCATGTTTGAATATGATGTAAAGATGTGACGATGTGCAGGGGGAGGAGAATAATACGTGCGTCAGGTTTAGCGGATAAAACACTTCCGCAATGGACACACATGTGTATCCTCACTCATGACTCCTCAGAAAGCCTCCTCTCTCCTCAATCCTCGTCTCCTTCCAGTGCAATTAGAGAATTGAGATGTCCTTAAAGATGGCTGTGCTCGATCGATATCCGGGTCATAGGACGGAGGAGCGAGGAAACGAGGAGGCCGAAGCACCCATCAAGTCGAACAAGCCTAATATTTAAATAAACATTAGCTGCGTCTGAATTCGCTCACTTGTTCACTATTCCCTATATGGCAAATGCTAAATAGTCCACTATATGGGGAAGAAGTGAATGAAAATGAGTGAACAATTTCGGACACTGACGTAATATATCCTGTGGTAAATATTCTGACAGTACTGTCGCGGAGATTCGTCATAACGCTTTTGTTACACCTGTGTCGCTTTATGGATTGTTTTGTACATTTGTAATGTCCATTTTTACATTATTTTTCAGGTTATTTGTAGACAATTTGTTTATAATAAAGAGAACAAAACAAATGTTTGCCACGTTTATTTACTTTTACATTTATAACGTTTAATAAAATTAACTAATATGTTTAAAGTAAAATACTGCTATATATAGCATTCATTTAATCTGTTTATTCTCAAAAAGAAAATAACTATCAACAAGAAAAAACACGAGTGCATAAACGTATATTCGTGGCATTAACGGCCACTCTCCTCCCGCTGATTGTATCAGGCGATCGTCTCGTGTTGCATCATGGGAAATAGTGAGTGAGCGAGCAGCTGTGTCCCAATTCGGGGGCTTCGTGCTTTGAAGGCTGCATTTTAAGACCGATTGCATCACAGCAGCGCGACTGAAAGTGGAACACCCGGAGCACTGCAGCTATCACTGCATAAAAGTATGTAATTCACATAACGGTCAATTTCAGTGTTTTAGTACTATGTATGATGTTGTGAATTAACATTATTGGTGCATTGTTGTGTTTTTTTTATTTGTAAGGTTTGTTAATTCAATATACTCTTGGGCTGTTTTAATCTACATAAACGTGTCATATTCTCGAGAATAAAATGTTTTTTTCCTGACTCCATACGTCACCACGCAACAGGAGCAGCAGGTGACGCAAATAACACAATTAGGAAATCCTCCACGAGGCTACACCGTCTCATCTCGCTTCGCTTCTTGGACTTTTGAGGCTGCAAGCTTTGAAAACCAAGTCAATTCAATTCAATTCAAGTTTATTTATATAGCGCTTTTCACAATGTGCATTGTTCCAAAGCAGCTTTACAGGAGCAAATAAGAAAACACAGAGGTAACACACAGCACAGTGCATAGTGTTTATAGAACAAGCAAGATCATTCTAATAGATAATATCTAATAAATTAATAAATAGAAGCAGTCTCCCGGTGAGCAAGCCAACACTGCCCTGCTGTGGCGAGGAACCAAAACTCCCTTATTGATTGATGGAGAAAAAAACCTCGGGAGAAACCAGGCTCAGCCGGGAGGGCCAGATCCCCTCTGACGTGTCATAGCTGCTCTCAGTGACCCCGACCAAGTCACCGAGCAACATCCCCGAGGAAGGGGGGAGAGCCCACCGCCCGCGACCCAGGCAATCCCACTCGCCGAAACCATGCACGTCCAGCCCGGTCCCACTCCGCGATCGACACCAGAAAAACAGAGGAACAACCAGAGAAAATAGTAATGGCATATTGGAACATTATTCCTCTACTGTCTGACATCGACCACAAAGCAAGACCATCCAGACCCACACAGCCCCAACAAATAAAATCCCCCCAACCACAACCAAGTCCTCGTTTTTAAGTCAGCGACCTGAAAGGTTGCAGCCCCTGAATTGGGACACAGCTTGAATCGGATGTACAATCAAAATCAGAATGCCTTGTGGGTAAAAAGTAGTGAACAAATGTAGGGAATGAGTTGTTTACTCAGAATTCGGACAACACTACAAAATGGCGGACACCCGATATAGTGCACCATATAGGAGATATAGGGAGAATTCAGACACAGCTATTGAATACGAGTGAAAAGTCTGTGATAAATTTGTGTTATTGGTGGAGGTTGTAATACAGTTGAGTAGATGGAAGATTGCGATCTTCTTTTACTTATAATACATCTCTGTGTTTCTCACACCCCTGGGTCTCGATTAGCTCCCTTACTCCCGAGATCGTAAATCAGTATCGTGTACACGGGCACCCCTATACCCTCATTCATTATTCCCAATTAGTTTACTAATATAGTTCACTTTAAGGAGGGGGTGAAAACGAGTGAGTCAATTTGGGCACCATCTTCTGCAGAGACGCGGGAATCATTCTGCGCGAGTCTCACGATGGATGGTTAGCAGCTAGCCGTGAGTGTTCATCGGTTGTAAACTCGTTATTATGATGCATCATGGGATTGAATGAGTGCACTCAATAATGTCCACTATGAATTCGGTCACCACTAAAAATGGATGTCCCCTCAAATATTGCATTATATTAGGGTAAAGGGGGACACATATTTCGGACACAGCATCTGACTTTATTTTTTTTTAAATACTGGTTGAAGTACATAGAATAATGAAAGTGTTTCTTATGTTACATATCAGTGCACAAATTTGGTCCAATTTACCTGTTGTGGTGCCTGCCTGTCTTGCAACGTTTGTTTATACAGAACATAAAATAAGCGTTTGTCTTTTGAGTTGGCTCCTGCGATTTCGGTTAAACATCTTTAAAACTTGTCACGTGATTTCCGGTAAAGTATCGATGCTCCCTGGTTTTTGCGTTTTTTTGTGGGAATGTGTAGGGAACGAACGTTAAGTGCACTTGAAGGATTTTTGCGAATGACTCCCTGGTCAGTGCCCTCACTAATGAAAAAGGGAGCTGATTGAGACAGGCATAGAAGTGTGTGCGTGCATGCGTGCCCACGCCTGTGATGAGAGAAGCTCCCACGAAGTTTGATGAAAAGCAGAAAACTCCCTCATTAACGACTCTGTTAGAAGGTGTGTGCGTTTTCACTGATGTTTCATTTAAACCACACTTTTTTCTTTACACAGTCGTGTTAATGCCATGTCTGTTTAAATTGACGTATAAAGGCGGGTGTTATGGTTTAACTGGGGATCAGGTTATCTGGGGACATGTCTGTGCATGGTGATAATTTGACCTTAAGAAAATGTTTATTTTCTTTGCAGCACTACTGCAGGCACTATGCGTCTGTGGTGTACTGCAGTGTTTTTTGATGTCACTAAATATTGATGTAGTTTCAGTTATAGACCGTAAAGCAAATATAAAAAAAAACGCCATTTACGTCAGTGAAATAGTGGGGTCCTGTTGAATACTAGATGTTAGTTGTATCCATTAGGGCTGTCCCGATAAACCGACGATAAATATCACGTGATTTATGCACAGCTTTTGAGTGAAGTAAGGGAAAATGCTGCTGCATCCGAAAGCCAGAGGGCGCTCTCCTGCAGAATCTCCAAATACGCACTGCAGAAGAAGACCATAACACGTTCTAGAATCTAGGAAATGCCTATGGACATCTTTTATCACTGTTACTCAAGCCTCATAATGATCATGTTTGACTGGAGTTGCTTTTTAAAATGCACATTGTAAGTGACTCAAACTCGCACTGCTCTTAGAACGAGCAGCATGTCCTACTGATCCCAGAGCCGTGCTTCACGGAGAAGCTACGCATTCAAAAACATATCGACACATTGCATATCGCAGCCAGCTCGATTTCAATAGGATTTAGTGGTATCGCGACAGCCCTATTATCCGTAGTTCCGAATATGTAGGACTCGTGGCGTGTTTCATCAAAACACGGGAAAGAAACAATTCCTTATCTCTTCTTTATTGAATAGTCATTTTGATATGCAAGATCAGGTCAATAGCAGGTGCACAAATAATCGTCAAACAGGTAATCACATGTAGGCACGGCAATTGAGGAGATCAGCAGGAGATGGAATACATGGACATAGGTTGAACAGGATGGTTTTATGTCACAACAATCAATACAATAATATCAGAAACACACACAACCAAACAACTCATATGGTGAATACAAAACAGTCATATGGTGAATACAAACAGTTCAAAGGCAAGTATAAATATTGTTAACATTAGTAATATACACAAATAAGGAGAATAATCCAGATTTACATTACACATCCTTAAAGGAGGATTTTGAGGACGAGTGGCTTCCGCTCTAGCACTCTCACATTACCAATTCAAAAACAATGGCTGGAAGTGAGGCCTATTTACAGCAATGGCGCAAAGCATTATGGGTAATGTAGTACAGCATAGTATCCATGGGAATCTGAATATATTCTTAAAGGAGGTGTAGGGAGGATCATGTTGACCAAAAGAAATAAAGGGATTGAATTCACAACAGTCCTGCTTCTTTTTATTATTGATTAAATTATTGATTAAATGCATTTAACAAGTGTCATTGTTGATTTGTAGTAGATTGTAGTGAAGTTGCATTTTTTCCTCATTATGTTTTAATAAAAATCCCAGTAGTGTGGCTTTCATTTGTTACTGGAAACAAACTGGAGATGGAATCATGTCATGCGTGCTGAAATGAAGAATTATGCTTTCTTAATTCCTCCTACCCAAATCATTACAGCTGTAGACATTGAGGGGAACATACCCTGCTGTAATAAGATTTTTCTCCCATAATAAATTATATTTCATTCATTAAGTTGTTACAATTTCTTTGGTTTAGGATTTATATGTGGGCTATGTTAGACCTAACCCTTTATGATAACTACAAATAAAAGATTTGTAGTCAATTAGGACATATTTGGTTTTGAATGATTGATGATTCTGTTCACCAAGTCGGCATCTAACAGATAAAAAAGAGTGTCTGTTCAGTCGTGAGGTCAATTAGGAGCTCTCAGACATTCACATCTATAGACAGTTTCAAAGCAACAACATAAACAAACGTTACTGCACACGTGCGTGTTCGTGGACTGCCCTTTACTTCCGTTACACATTCGCAAAAAATAGAGCGCCTGTAAATTATTTCTGATAACAAGCCAAAGTAACTGAAAAGAATCATTATTTGGCTAAATTTTCCTCATCGACATTTTGAATTTAGACTGCAATACCAAGCTCAACCGCTAAATGACAGTTAAGAGCTCTCAGACATTCACGTCTATAGGAAGTGTTGATCTGTTGTGTGTCTGTTCAGTCTTAAGGTCAGTTAAGAGCTCTCGGACATTCACATCCACAGCATTTGAGCTTCGACTTGAAGGTTCCGGTTGACATTTAAAATAACGAACTTTCCCGCACAAAAGACGTGAATTGTGAATGACCCCTGTGCAGGTTGATTTTAAAGTGATGAACCGATGCAGTCAAAAGAGTTCTTTGATGTACATCAGCGATGATTGAGAGGACAGGGGCACTTCAGGGGCCAATCAGATTTCAACTCTGGCATAGTTCGCCAACAAATTAAAATAGTTGTGATGAAATCCGAGAGCTTTCTGACTCCCCATAGACAGCAACGCAACGTACACTCAAAGACCTGCGTTAGTTAAAGAAAAGTTTATAGAAGTTCAAAGTTCATAGAGACATCATTAAAATAGTCCATGTGCCTATAGTGATTTTACCTCCATTTTTTTAGAATTGACGAGAATAGTTTTGTGCGCAGTAAAGCGATACTAACATGTTTTGTTAACAATTTCCTTCCTTAGTCGTCAGTCTCCTATGTGCGTGATGCATATGCATGCCCGTCATGCTGAGGTAAAACGCTGGCTCCTGTGTCTGCTCCACAAGCATGCATTGTGTGCTCTTCTAACCTGCCCAAATAGACAAGCCACAGCTATCTGAAATATAATAAGTATGTTTATAAAACCACATAGAGAGAAGAAAACCATATTCCTTAGAGGACAGTTATTATTGAGTTTCGGTTAGGCATAAATAAAAAAGGCTTAATCTATATGCGACCCTTCGCTCAAATTCAGAAACTTGATGTGGCCCTTGACGAGTCAGAAAGTTTTCCCACCCTTCAATAATAGCATACCAGAACCACACAAAGCTTTACAAGAGTGATATACAAACTAACTTGTGCTGCCATCTTTCCATCAAAGGACAGAAACACAACTAATTATCAGATATAATCTGTGAAAAGTTGTGATTGATCCTAAATATTTCCATCATTTCTTTCTGCTGTGGCTTTTATTTCAGGGATGTGAATCTCTAGAACTACACATCATCACATTCGCAGGTTTTTCTTTGTATTAAGGGCTCATTAAAGTTGTGACTGGTGCTCCACTTCCCCCAGGGCTCATGTGGACATCCATCACCCTCCGCTGCTCTAATTAGCCAGGAAACTTTATAAACCTCAAAGGTGCAGAACAAGAGCAGGTTATAGTGAGCTCAATGTGATGCAGTGCTTCTTAATTTACACAAAGTGTGCACGTCCCCTCTTTAAGACGAGGAACCAATGGATGATTGTGATGTGCAATCTATGAGCAGTTCTAGCAAGGGAGAAAACATTAGGTCACTCAAAGGGCAACATGTAAGGTTCAAGCATGCAAAGACGACATGAATTTAGTAATTTTCCATCACCCCAGTACAAAGCACTTCCTCATGCATTAAGAAATAAAACGAAGAAATAAATTGCATTAACAAATAAATAAAAAAACAATCACATTGTAACGTGGAGACTGAGGCAAGGTTGGATCCAAACGCAGTTTAATTAGACTAATCCACAATCAAGCACAGGTTATAAATCCAAGCGAATAGCAAAACTAAAGGCAATCCAAAAATCACAAACACGGTTCAACCAATGGTCAGCATACAATCAACAAACAATATACAGGAAAGGGTAAAAAAATACATGAAGTAGGGGTGGGGAGATCGATACTAATATCAATACTAATATTGATACTACTGATACCAACGCTGCTATCTTTTACATCTCGAATGCACACATTGCTCTGTGTCTACAGGAAAGTACACGTAGGTTCAAGTGTATGCTTTAAAAAGTCAAAAGTATCAAAATCTGTATCAATATTGGCGATACTGGCCCTATATTTACTTGGTTTCAGATCAATAGCAAATTTGTAGTATTTCCCAGCCCAACAGCAGAGCAGAGAAGAAACAACGTGTGCGTTAGAGATTCAGAGTATTCAGACTAATTGCTCTTTGAGGAAACAGGAGCAATACTTTTGCGCAGATTTTAGAACTTCAAAATAAAATATTGATCTTATCAGACTAGTATCAATCTGATACAGATACAAATGTATCAATCTTCCCACCCCTAACAGGAAGAACAACAACTGTAAGCAAAACAAACACTTGGTAATGCTGCAAGGGTAAACAATACTTCACCCTGAGTGAGACAGTGAACAGGGTTCAAATAGTCCAGATAATCATGAAATGAAGTCATGAGGCTTTGGGAAGTAAAGCCTCTGGTGGGCAGGAGAGGGAGCCAGAGTGGCAATCTTGACACAGATATGTCATAAAACAATAAATCCATTTCCAGCACAGGTGACACAAAGTCATGTTATGAGTAACGCTACTCATACAAGTGAAACGTTTTTCATTATTGCAGATGTAACGAGGTAAATGCAGTTGCTTTGACTGTGGACGTTCAATAGTCATGAATTTAGGGACCTTCTCCAAAGTTACATACACATTAATATTCTAACTTTAATACTATTTACAGGGAATGACTTACAGTAACAAACCCAGCTGTACAATGTTCATGTGAGTCTCAGCTATAATGCATACACTGCAATCCACTGTATTTCATTTGCTCAGGATTTTTGTGTCATCACATTAAGAGAATTACTGATGTGTTTTGTATGCTTAGCTTTCTTGGGTAAACTATTTTTATCATATATTATTTTTTATTAATCACGCGTTTTGTTAATAAAAAGCTAGATGGTTCCAGAGCCACGTGTTACTTCAGGTAAAGGATTATTTACATGTGAATCAAAATGTGAATAAAATTTTATGCTTAATTGTTCTTACTGTCAGTTTAATGTTTTTTTGTTTTTCAGTTTTATTTCATCCAAGTGTGTTAATTGATTTATAATTTTATTTCTTATAGTTTACAGTTATGCTTATCTAATTTTAACTATTATGAAAAGGGACCCTCACAAAGGTTTGGATAGGGACCCCAGACATCTAGGATCGGCGCTGCTTAACATCCATGTTTCACTGATGTGGATTGCTATACTTTGGAATGCTAGGTTTTTTCTGACAGTCTTACTGATGTGTAATATAAAAGTACATTCTCTATACAGACCCAATCTGGCGCTCTACTGTCGTTCTTCATTACGCTTAAACACAACGCAGAAAACAAAAAACTGAATGAATGATTTTAAATCCTTTCGGACAACCAGTTCCTTCAATTCTCTTTTTTTAATGATGGCTTAAGGATTGGGGGGACAACACAACATACAATACTTAAAAAAGTATTTATTATAAAAGAAAAGTCTATAATCAACAAAATCCAAACTTCTGGACAACATTATTCAATTGTAGATTTAAATAATTGACTAAATAAACCTAACAAAAATAAGCACACCAAAATATCAAGTAATCTGGAGATGCATTTACCCCACCTGGAAAAGAGAAAAATGACCAAAAGCACAAAGGCAACTTCTAACCATAACAAATGAACTTTAAGTACAGTTGACTTTGTTGGGAGACTCTGCTCAAGAAAGACATTTGCTCATAACAGAAACTTTCTAAGTAAAGACGTTTAATGAATAAGGTCATTTATGAGATGAGTGACTGTATGAGAATCAGAGGATGAGAGGAAATAAAACTCAAATCTCTGCAGAGCTTTGAAAAGCTCAGACACTCGAGTGGAAACCCAACGGAACAGCGCAGCACCTCCTGAACCTTCACACGATGACAAATGAGCTGCACTTGTGTGCTCAGAGCTATACATCATGTCTGCTGTACAAGAAGACCTCATAATGCCACATTGAGCTTTAAAGGAAAACGCTTTTGTTTTATATGCAGCATCACAGTAAACGCTCAGATAAGCTGGACAAATTGATCAACAGCTGGTATATATCCACATATCACATAGTCATAAGCCCTCATCACATGACGTCATCTGCTTCACATGCCATTTCTGATATCATTAATTCACATCAAAAAACAACACTGCCTTTGCTCAGTTTTGATACATGATTCTTACACAATGAAATCTGTCATGCACGCACGCCGTGGCCACTGTATTATAAAAGACACAGGAGAACTACAACAAAACCTCAAAACTGTATACTAAATTAGAAAAAAACGTTTTGCTATAAAAAAAAATAGTTGCTACAAGAAATGTAAGTACTGAACTGTGGTGGGGAACTTTTCTTATCTGTATATGGTTATATTAATCAACAATGATTAAAAATCTCTATGAAGAGCAAATGACTGCACTGCCTACTTGAATTAAAAAGCAAATGGCCAATTTATCCTTGACCTTCTATGATTTTGATATGAGAGACAGAAAGTTAAAGAACCTCGAAAGTGATTTACGCAGACGAAGCAGATCGAACCTGCTCTCTCTCTCTCTCTCAGATGACAAACACTACTGTCATAGAAAAATAAAAAACGACAATATTTAATACACAGAAAAGCATTTGTCCCCGAAGACTTCTGAACATACAGTGTGCCAAATGAGTCTGCTAAAGATCTGTATATTATTAAGACACAAGTCAATAATGGTGTGTGTGCGTGCATGCGTGCGTGCGTGCGTGTTCTCTCTCAACATGTCCTTAAAACTTTAACTATTAAACTGAAGTTGTTTAAGAGACATGATATTAAAACAGACAACAAAACGTGATAACTATATGTATAAAAAATGCCTGAAAATTAATTATCACACAAAGACATGAACACACAATTATAAATAATGTATTTGTTTACCCTGCACAATGCATACTTTTATGTTTTTTCATTACTGTTCAAATCTGAAATGATCAAAAGACAATGGACCACAGCCCTCCAAACCCTGCAGAGAACAACCAGCTTGGATAGTGTGTGTGTGTTCACTACCCAATGTACCATTCCTTAGAGGAATACTTCACCCAAAAATTAAAATTCTGTTGTCATTGACTAATCCTCGAGTTGTTCCAAACCTGTATAAATTTGTTTGTTCTGTTGAACACAAAGAAAGATTTCTAGACACTATTGGCTTCCATTAAAATGGTTGTCTAAAGTAACCCAGAACTGTTAGCTTTTTCTAAATTAATCAAAATATTTTATTTTGTGTTCCATTTCCATTTCAATTTAGCAGACGCTTTTATCTAAAGCGACTTACAAAGAGTTTAGGAGCAATAAGCGATATATCATACAGGAGCCATAATACATTAAGTGCCAATACAAAGTTACTGGTTTCATCAAAAGCTAGACCACTACCTATTGAGAGAAAGGGTTAGTGTGTTTTTTTTTTTTTCATTTGTCAGTCAAGTATTCACAGAAGATATGGGTTTTAAGTAGTTTTTGAATGTTGTAAGAGATGTGGTTGAACGGACAGAGTTAGGAAGAATGTTCCACCAGGAAGGAGTTGTGAATGAGAATAAGCGGGAGAGCGATTTACTGCCCTTATGGGAAGGCAATACAAGACACCGCTGGTTTGCTGAACGCAGGGATCTTGATGGGGTGTAGGAGTGCAGGAGAGTGTGGAAGTAAGTCGGTGCAGATCCAGTGATAGTCCTGTAGGCAAGCATTAGTGACTTGAATCTGATACGAGCTGCAACCGGTAGCCAGTGGAGAGAGATGAAAAGGGGAGTCACGTGAGCCCTTTTGGGCTGTTGGAAGACGAGGCGTGCTGAACCAGCTGAAGCGGTTTGATAGCCTTTGCAGGAAGACCAGCAAGGATAGCATTGCAGTAGTCCAACCTTGAGATTACCAGGGCCTGGACAAGAAGTTGTGCCGCATGCTCAGTGAGATAGGGTCTGACCTTTCTAATGTTGAATAAGGCATATCGGCATGACTGTGTTGTCTTTGCAATGTGATCATTGAAGGACAGCTGTTCATCAAATATGACTCCGAGGTTCCTGGCTGTTTTGGAAGGAGTGATTGTGTTATTGCCAAGATGGATGTTGAGAGATCGAGTTGGACCGTAGGGTGTGCCGGAAACACGAGTAGTTCTGTCTTGGCCCTTTCATCCAAGCTGAGATGTCCTCGAGGCAGGCTGTAATGCGAGCTGCTACAGTGGTCTGGATGAAACGAGATGTAGATATGGGTGTCGTCGGCATAGCAGTGATATGAGAATCCATGTGCCTGTATGATGGTTCCCAATGATGTCGTGTAGATGGAAAAAAGCAGCGGTCCAAGCACCGACCCCTGAGGGACCCCAGTGATCATGTGGTGAGCAGTGGACAGCGAGCCCCTCCATGACACCCTGAAGGATCTATCGGAGAGGTAGGATTTGAACCAGCGGAGGGGAGAGCCTGAGATTCCTAGCGATGACAGGGTTGCTAGCAGTATCTGGTGATTGACAGTGTCAAACGCTGCAGATAGGTCTAGCAGAATCAGGACAGAGGATTTAGATTCCGCCTTGGCTAGCCGCAGTGCTTCTGTGATCGATAGCAGTGTCGTCTCAGTGGAGTGGTTTGTTTTGAAGCCAGACTGCTTGTCATCCAGTAGTTTGTTCTGGAATAGGTAGGAAGACACCTGGTTGAAAGCTGCCCTTTCAAGTGTTTTTGCAATAAATGGGAGGAGAGAGACAGGTCTGTAACTGTCAGGAGTAGAAGGGTCCAATGTTGGTTTCTTCAGTAGGGGCGTGACCTGGGCCTGTTTGAATGTGGATGGAAAAGTGCCGGTGAGCAGGGAGGTGTTGACGATGTGTGTGAGTGCAGGTGTGAGCATACTGGATATGGCCTGAAGGAGATCGGAGGGGATAGGGTCAAGGGGACAGGTGGTGGGGTGGCTGGAGAGAAGCCTGGTGACTTCAGTGTCCGTAAGTGGGGTGAAAGAGAAGAGTTCGATGGTTGGAGTGTGGGAGGTGTTTCCCCAGGTCTGATGTACCGAGAATTGTTTGCTGATGGATGATGTTTTGTCAGTGAAAAATACAGCGTCTTCCACAGTCAATGATGAAGTGGGCGGGGGAGGATTGGGGCAAAGAAGAGAGTTAAATGTCTTGAAAAGCTGTCGAGTGTTAGGTGCATTGCTTACCTTGGTGGTATAGAAAGACATTTTAGCTGTGGTAACACTAGCAGAGAAAGAGGAGAGTAGTGACTGGTAGTCCCCTAGGTCAGCAGGATTCTTGCGCCATTTCCTTTCAGCAGCCCTGAGTGTACTACGTTGTTCACGGATGATGTCAGACAGCCAGGGGCAGGGGGGAGTGGCACGAGCCGGTCTGGCGGACAGAGGACAAAGGTTATCTAGACAGGATGTAAGTGTTGAGCATAAGTGTCCGTGTGGCAGTGTCAGCATCTAGAGATGCAAAGTTGGAGGGAAGAGAGGATGTCACTCTAGCAGAGAGTGTGCTAGGGGAGAGAGAGCGAAGGTTCCATCTAAAGTGAACGGGTGGTGGTGTTGGTGTAGTGCATGTAGGAAGGAGCATGTTGAAAGTGATGAAGAAGTGGTCCGAGATGTGAAGAGGTGTGACTTGAATGTTATCTGTGGTGCAGTTACGGATGTAGATGAGATCTAGCTGGTTTCCAGATCTGTGAGTACTGGCTGTGACGAGGCGCGTGAGGTCGAACGAGGCGGTGAGGGTGTGGAAGTCAGAAGCATAGGGTTTCTCAAGGTGGATGTTGAAGTCCCCAAAGACTACAAGAGGGCCGCTATCCTCCGGGAATGATGAGAGCAGCACATCTAACTCTTCAATGAAGTTGTGAAGAGGACCTGGGTGGCGATAAACTACAACAACGCTGAGCTGAGTGGGAAAAGTGATATTAACAGCATGGTATTCATTCAAATGAATATTTGTTGCATAGGGAAGATAGTGTGGAATATTTCCAGTCATTGGTGATAAGCAAACCTGTGCCTCCTCCTCATCCAGTTTGGCGGGGAGTGTGAGAGAAGGAGTAGTTTGTGGAGAGAGCAGCGGGTGTGGCTGAGTCTTCAGGATGAATCCATGTCTCAGTAAGACCAAGAATGTGAATGTCAGACTGGCTGGCAAACGCATGGATGAAGTCAGTCTTGTTCACAGCTGACTGGCAGTTCCATAGACCCACAGAGAGAGTCAGAGGTGTAGAAGGGGAGGTGTGAATGGGACGCACGTGAGAGTGCGCGCGTCGTGCCTTGCGTCTTGGGTGAGAACGCTGCCTACGGTGGAGTACAGGAATAAACTTGAAGCACATGATGTTAGTAGACAATTAAATGAAAGCAAAGGTTTGTTAAATATACTGATGTGTCTTGCCGGTGTCCTTGCTCGGTGGAGTCGCGCAGGTAGAGTCGAGCAGGTAGAGTCGCAGGTCTTTACACTCGTCGGTCTTTACACTCGTCGGTCTTTACACTCGTCGGTCTTCACACGAGGAGGCTGAACACGAGGGCTGACGCTTACCGCGACAGCGCAGAGGCACTGCTTAAGTATGTGTTGAGATTAGCGCGAACAGATTACAGCTGGAACACACCTTCTCGATTAGCAAAACAAAGTCTGAACGACTTGAATGGGCCACGGATCAAACAGCGATCAACTAGCTCGGTGCTTTTAAGTGCAAACTTATAATGTCAAGCCGTAACGAGCGGCTAACGGCAATTTCAATTCAGTACAAACGCAACAAAAACGCTAACAATTTAGCAATCAGTCAACGAATCATTAAATAAACAAGCTCAAATAATCTTAACTAACAGGCAACAGTCCAGTTCAACAGTTAAAACAAAGTACGGGGTAAATAGCAGACTCACGCACTACAGCAGACTTGTGATGACTTGTTCGCTTCTCCTAAGTTACTGGAGTAAGCGAGCAGTTTAAATGCACTTACGGTCGCTGGAACACGCCTTCTCGATTAGCAAAACAAAGTATGAACGACTTGAATGGGCCACGGATCAAACAGCGATCAACTACAGAACAAATCCACAGAACAAATATAATATATTTTAATTCTTTCAGCTACAGACTACAAATGATTCCATATTTTATTATTAATTTTGGGGGGATTTGGTTGTGTTTTATGTGGGTTTTATATTGTGTCCTTGTGTAAAGCTTCTTTGCAATAGTGTAAACTGTGAAAAGTGTTACAAATAAACATGAATTGAATTAATTCATGACAGAATTTTCCTTTTGAGGTGAACTATCCCTTAACATATACATGTATTTTATTAACAAAAGTTTGAATGAGGCTCAGACTAAAGAAACAAAGAAGACAATTCAGCTGTACAGATTTAAATGACTCATTAGAGACATTTGTAAGGTAAAGTCGGCTGAAATTTGATTGTATCTCTCCTGCTCATAGCCCACTCTTCAAAACAAAAACTAGGACATAAACTGTTGTTATGATGAAATGGGTAGCCGAGACCCCATTTCAAGTAAACAAATAGCAAAACAAACCTTTAAGATGTTTTTTTTTATTATTGTTTTACTTCAAGAAGTTACGCGCAATCATGCAAACGATACTTAAGCAACGCGTTGCATCGTGGGACTGCATGGCACCGAAGCTACTACGTGGTATTACAAATAGACGGTAAAGTTTGTATTATAACATTTATAACAATAAAACATGTTAAAATTGTGAACACTTCACTGACTCATGACTGGCAAATGTTGATTTAAAAAATATTGCGGAATGACTGCGTTTCCATTAAACGATGTTGTACGATTAAAGTGTATTTTGTTTCAAGTCATTCTGGCCATATTTCTTCTTTGTAGGTCTTATGGGAGGTTGCAACCCTAACTTTAGTGCATAGTCACCTACTCTGATGAAAGAGTGAAGAGAAATGTCCCTATTCCTTATATATTTTCAAATTACCTCACTGTTTCTAATAAGTCTCTATACTGCACTCACTTGTTTTCCTGCATTTGGTCCATCATATAAGATGTAACTTCATGTGAATTCCTTACATTCTTCACAAATGTCCTAACAAAACATATCGCGAATGATAATGTGACTTTTTTTGTATGCCCTGTAATTTGTAAATAGAACAAAGTGTTTCCATTGCAGTTTTGCAAAATATACCTATAGTTTTTCTTTAAAAAACACCTCATGAGAGCGAAAATTACGTGCTTCCATTTGGGCGTATTTTCAATGCGCTATTTCAATTTGCTCATTTTGAAGTGCAATGGAAACGCTGCTACTTTTAGAGGGTAGGCGACTGTATAGACTCATTGCTACGGTATATTTACCTTCTCTTACTAAAACTCGTCATTAGAAAAACATTTAATACTTTTATTCATTTTATAACTTTAAGTAAACTAAACTAAAATGATGTAGAATGCAATAAATGATAAAAGAGTGGACAGTAACATCACCATCTTTGAGCTGTTTGTGGTTAGACTTCCGATGAGTAAACGTGTGTACGCCCCTCTATAAGATGTGAAATCTATAAATCGCAAATGGTTGTCAAATTGCAGGCAGCTGAACAGTTTCAGATTTCCGCCTTTTAATCAAAAGGAAAGCTGTTTTTCTTTTTTTTAAGAACAGAATAGTGACTTGATCTTCATACAGGAGACTCATTCGTGCCCTGAGGGTTATATATTTTTGAAAAACCTCCTTATTGGTGGTGACTTTATTTTGGTTATGAATGGTTCCATGGATAGATTTCCTCATAGAGCGAACAATGAATCAAAATTGATCTCATCCCATATTTCTGAATTTTTTGGTAAATTATATAAAAGTGACTCCAACATTATTGACCCTTTTCATTTTCTAAATTATATTTCTTTAATGAGATCTGTTAGTAATGATTTTAATTCTGTATGTTCTGAGAAAATGAAATCGGAGGAAGTTAAGAAGGCCATTAAGAACTACCACCAGGTAGTGACGGGCTGACTTCAGAACTCACTATCACTTTTTGTGACCCTTCATCTTAATTTTTGTCGGCGGTTTTACAAAGAAGTACTTGGTAATGGATGCCTTTCATCAATGCGTCAGGGTTTTGGGAGAGAAGAACCCAAGCGCAGGCAGCAGTACGGGGTAACAAGATCTTTAATAAATAGAACAAACAGGAACAAAACAAAAGCCCACGATGGGGAAACAAAAACAGACAGTACTAAATATATAATACAAAACAAAGACTTCCCACGAGGGGGCAAAAACTAAACTAAAACAGATCGACACAACGTCACAAAAGGCAAGGCAAGGCAAGGCAAGGCAAGGCAAGGCAAGGCAAGGCAAGGCAAGGCAAGGCAAGGCAAGGCAAGGCAAGGCAAGGCAAGGCAAGGCAAGGCAAGGCAAGGCAAGGCAAGGCAAGGCAAGGCAAGGCAAGGCAAGGCAAGGCAAGGCAAGGCAAGGCAAGGCAAGGCAAGGCAAGGCAAGGCAAGGTATTCACAGGTAACGTGTAGGACTGGCAAGACACGACACGGTATCATACACAAAGGCAAGGCAAGATACCATACAAAACGAACGAGCACAGGACAATGAAACATGAGGACTATTTAAAGGGAAACAACACAGGATAATTAATAGGGACCAGGTGATGGGGATTAAACACTAATGGGAAGTTAACAAGGAAACGAGATGGCGGGAAACACAGACTAGACACGAGAAAGCACATGGGCCGCCGATATATATATACAAAGCCATGTCTTTCTCACACAAAACCTAAGCCTATGTCATGACTCCGCTGCAAGACCAAGAATAAACATGACATGATCGCAGAATCATGACACAATGAGAGAGGGTGTTAAGCGCTCTTTAAATGACAAAACAAACATTGTCCAAAAGTCCACTTGTCTTCATTTCTAAAAGCTTTCCTAAGTAAAACAGTTTGCTACTGTTCCGGGCCGGAACTTCCGGCCTTCCTCACATCCATGATGAGCGCTCTTCAAACAGCCGATTGGTCCGGCATGGGTCGCTGCGTTAAAAATTCTTAAAAATTCTTGAATTTTTAAGAAAATTGGAGGTATTTAATATTTGATAAAGTGTCCCTTCTCACTTGGTTAGGTTATTTGGAATTGTTTACAGAAATAAAGCATTATTTTTTAATCAGAGAGATTTTAACCAGTTGATGATAATGGTCGATTTTATTCCTTTTTAGAAATTAGATTTTGGATTTTTGTTAAAAGAATATAAAACTATTTAATGCCATTCCTAGTGAATCCTAGTGAAAATTCTTCTGAAAGGCGAGCAAACCTATAATTCTGTGTCTTAGTACAATGACTTTTCAGTAGAAGGGATTTTGATTGTTAAGGACGAATTCGATAACCGATTTGTTCTCAATCTTATTAATAGACAGTTTATTCCAGCTTCGTCTTTTTAATGGCATTGTTCAATATGTTAATTGGAATGTTGCCTGGTCTCTTTCACAAAAATGTATATTAACGAACAAGATAAAGGAAATCACATTCAAAATATTACATAGATGTTATCCCTGTAATAGCGACCTTAGTAAATATGTGCAAAATACTGAAACAAATTAACATTCTGTAATATGGAAAAAACAATGATTCATCTTTTTTGTGAATGTGTTAATGTT
Organism: Triplophysa siluroides; assembly: GCA_006030095.1. Lineage (NCBI taxonomy): Eukaryota > Metazoa > Chordata > Actinopteri > Cypriniformes > Nemacheilidae > Triplophysa > Triplophysa siluroides. Next base: position 77,538 of record VCII01000324.1, on the reverse strand, counting down.
AAAGCTTTTTGGAATGATTTGTGTTTCTCTCAGGAAAAAATGTCAGAATATATTTCAATACTTTTGATATTATATTTTTAAATCATAATTGTATCTCTAGTATTCAATATATTGTTAATCTTTTAATTATACTTAAATATAATAAAAATGCAAAATATATATATATATATTAAAAAGTCAAAAATTGTTCTCAATGTTTAATCTTATATAATTCCCACCTCAGGTTTATGTTATTTTATTTTTTGTTCATTTGTTATTTTGTTGTTGTTTGTTTTTTTCTTCCTTGTATGATTATGATTTTTGTGAAGTCTGACTATCAATGTTGTTCTCAATAGTTTCTTGTGAGTTATATCGGTTTATTGGCATTAATATAAAAAAGGGTAGAAAAGTAAAAAAAAGGCATGCACGTGACGTCGTTTACTTCCGCGTTGAATAATAAGGTGGATATTAGACAGGAACAGGAAACAGAGGGATGTACGTGTGTCTCATGTTTAATGAGTTTGATTTGCTCTTCGTTAGATGGCAGCACATCAGCAGAGGAGCATCAGAGGTTTAGCTGCAGCATCCGCGTCCGAACCGAGCCGAAGCGACGCGAGCACGAGCACGTGCACGAGCTCTGCTGTCATCATCACCGAGCCGAACACGAACACGAGCAGAAGCAGAAGCAGATACTTAGCGACGGATGGACGACATGAGCTGCTTGTGGATGCACGCGATCTTCCTGCCGGGATTCTTAGTGCTCCTCGGCTTTGAAGGTAAAGATGAACATCACAATCGTCACGCGCGTCTCCGTTTCAGTTTTTATATAAAACGGCTCGTATAGAAGACTCGCGCAGTCGTGCCGTTTTGTGTCGCTGTCATTCATAAGTTCATTCAGTCATACGGTGATTTTTCACGACATAGGCTTATTTTCTACTGATGGGTTGTTTAAGATCCGATGTTCCAGGACGTGTCCATCTTTATTTGTGTGCTCTGTTCCCGGATTGAGTTTAGACCTTCATGTACTGATGGTAAGAATTGAGATTTATTGCAGACAGAAGTGGTTGTTGTGAATTCGTGTGTGTGTGTGAGAAGCTCGGCATCAGCACCAGCACCAGCACCAGCACCAGCATCAGCACCAGCACCAGCATCAGTGCAGGTGATCAGTACACTTGTAACAGTGATGTGCTTATGACCGTGTCCTTGTAGGACCTTCTGAAGCTTTATACGACTGAAGGATTGAGCTCATATCTTTCTTCTCTTATCAATCACACGTCTCATTATAAGGAGCTGTTTGGTTAGATGTTTATACACATGCAGATGCCTGAGCTAAACTCTGCTGTTGTTTTTCTTCTAATGTTATTGATGAGAGCACTTACATCCATTAGTAATATTGATTCGGCTGTCAGGACAGGACGCACTCATTAGGTTGCATAGTAATTATGTCAGAAAACACAAAAAACTTTCTGGTGGCATTTTGAACACAAGAGTCAACAGAAGACTACAGTTACAGACACGGATGGTTATTACAAGACCTGGCTGATGGATCAAATGTGAACGCTGGTGTAGTCTGTAGCAGTGGTGTTGTCCTAACAAAAAGGTGGTGTACTTATCACCACTATCACCCCCAACCCAAACGGCCCAAAAAAAGCCTTCATTATGTTTGTTTGTTTTTCTAGTATTTTCTAGTAACATTGTTATAATGTGCCATTTATTCATATGTATGCACAATTCTTCACTTATGCGTTGGTTATGAATAGCCTAGCATTTTCTGAGTTACATGAAGAGATTTACATACTTTGACATGATTCTCTGGGATGGACAGTAAAAGTGGTCGGCCAATCAGTGAACTTGGAGGTTAATCATCAAACCTTACATTTGAAAAACCTCTTGTTGCTTTAAAATACAAAAACATTTAGTTTAAAAAAGGACACTAACCGCATTTATTTAAATGCAGGCACGGTTGAGCATAAATATTTTTACAAAATCACATTACATACACACAATTTGAACTTTCCCAACACTGCCATCTCAGTATAAATACTTGTTTATCATTTAAGGGGAAGAGATAAATGTAAGTAAATGTTGGGGCGAAAAAAACCTTCTTTTGAATGTAGAATAATAACGAGGGCTTTAAAACAACTGTACGTGGAAGGATACAGAGAAAATGTAAGGATGCTGGCTTGTAAGCTTTTGAAGGGCTACGGAAGTGCTTTGTTTCATTTCGTCGCGTGTCATTTAGATAAAGCTAGAATTAGAAGTTGTGACAGATATCCAAGATTTTTCAAACCAACTTTGACTAAAAGTGTGCAGTTTTACCAATGTTACCTGATGGTCTCAGAAGCGTTTGCTGGCGCGCTGCAGACAATGATGATGATGCGGTTCTCGGAGGCGGGTCCGCGGAAAATAGTGTGAATTTTGTAAGAAATATGTATGAAAAAATTGCGAAAGAAAAAGGGAAAGCTAGCACAAATGCAGCTTGGAGATGGGTATACAGAGGATAATATAGATCTTTAGAAGTCGTCGTACACAAACAGCGCTGTGGAAACAGTAAGCACGCGGCATATGCTTGCTATACCACTGCACTGTAGGGAACTTTAGCACTGAAGCAGGAGCAGTGACGAATGATTGACTGTCCGTGCCTGTGCTGGACGCGCCATTAGAGGTCTCTGTTGGGTCGGGTCAGAAGGTTCATGAGAGATCCGTCATGCAGGGTTTCCCTGAACCTTACGGCCATGCAACAGAAAAGAAGAGGTCATCTGACACTGTGACATCTCCTCTATACTCACCGACACACATTAAAGGGGTAGTTCACCGACAAATGAAACTTCTGTCATCGTTTACTCAACCTGCTTCTCATTTTAAACCCGTATGGTGTAGTGTAGAAGAGCACACTCTAGTACACTACACAGGGAAGACATCACAGCAGATAGTGAAGAATGTGAGAATAGGACTAAAGCACAAACGGATCTCGGTCATTCTCCATTAGAACAGTTGGTTGTTGCGGTGAAGTCTTATCAAAAATAACCGAATATTGAAAGTCCGTCATTGATTTGCGTGCCGCGCAGAGCTGCAGCGATTATTCATTCCAGTCAGGCAGCGTTTGCTTTGATGGCTGCAGAGGAGAACAGAGGCGGAATGAATTCTACTGATTCCACTCGCCTCTCCATCTATTGACTTTCTGTGCAGCTCCTGTTCAGGGGTTTGGGGTGGAGCGGAGGTTAGATATCCCACGCTACCTCATTATGTGTCTGAGCGTCAAACCCTTCTTAATTCTTGGAAATTGTTCATCGCACAGTGGATGTATTTCTCAGCATAATTCTGATCGTAAATGGGTTTGTTTTTCAACACTATTGTGTAATGTGATTGTGGTAGTGCTGTAAATCGCAGCCTGAAGCCGTAATAGTTGTGTACAACAGGCTACACTGTAAAGAAAATTCATTTAAACTGAAATTATGTTAAACTGATCATTTGCAAAGCTGAAAATGTTGAAATAGGTGACATATTTCTACAGCTTAGGAGCGGTTATGATCATTTACATTTACATTACATGATCAAACATGAATATTCATCCTGTCATGGATTGCATTGTATTATATTGCCATTGTTCATGTGGGTTTTGTTCAGTAGCTCTTAGGACTCATTGTAATGTTCAGAGTGAAACTCAGTGTAAACGGCTAACTTCAGTAGTTTCACTTTGACTATGATTCAGAATTTTACTGCTGTTGAAATGATCTGAAAAACAGAATCCAGATGTTGACGTCGGTCAGAAATCTCTCAGCTGAATCCACCGTACAGATGAGTAAATGAATAACTCGTGGTTCATTCTAATGCAAACTGCAGAAGTGACGAAGATCTTAATCCATGTGTCATTTTCATTGGAAAAATAAAACGTTCGTGCCTTCACGCCTTCTTTTGGTTGATTAGATTTGAAGCTAATACTTCTAGATCAACTGGCTGGAATTTGAAAGGTGTCATCTTATGAAGTTGTTTGATACTGTTAATACAACATCCCAAATGTGCTGCTTTACAGTGAACAAACTCAATATACTGAGAGAGAGAGAGAGTCTGTAGTACTTCATGATTCTGCGGCTGGACATGAAATAAGATGACATTCACTTTCTCTGCTGAGCTGATGGACGAGAGACGGTTAGGGATTTAAGATTTTTATTTGTCACATAACCCGTAGTGTAATGTCAGTGGGCTAAACTCTATAGACTGGGCTAACTTGCGTTATAAAAAAACACCTTTTAGGAAAAGAATAGCAAGAGACAAATGAAGAAACTGACACTACTCTGCACCAACAATGCAAATGTAGAATATTTGTCATGCCAGTATAAAGCACGCTTGAATTGAAATTGAGAGTGGTCCATCCATCGTTTATAAGTTATGTATTGAATGAAGCCGAGTGGACACTGTGGAGTTTTTGTCACTTGATAGACATTTTCAGGCTGGTTGGTGTGTTTTAAGGCATCTTTGGGTTGTAACCAATCAGAGTCAGAAAGTTTGAGTCTCTCTTGGCTCTGTCAGTCCTGCTCTTCACAGCTCAACCAATAAAGCTACGTTCAGACTGTCACTTCAAATCCCATTTTTGGCCATATCCGAAATCTTGATATTGACAATATTGAAATACGGTCATATTTAGCAAGTGTGAACAGCAAAAAAATCACATGCAATCCGACATTCATAGGTGGTTTGAAATCCTATTGAAATGGCATTTCTGGAAATCCGTCTGACCAGAAATGCCACTCAAATGGGATTTGAGTAGCTTAAGCTTTTGTCTTACGTTCTCGCGCCTCGTGAAACGCCATGTTGAAATGTACGCACGTCAGACGTCTTTGCAGTTATAAGGCTGCTATGTTGTTGTCTGTGTGCTGTGGAGACGTGAGCACTGCATAAAGCCACACATACCAGCTTCACACACTTCAGCAGCAGGTTCATTAGACATGGTGATACACCATCATACTGTAAGAAAAATGAGCCGCGTTTGACTCTGCACATCACATGACATCACCATACTACCAGAGCGACACAGAGCAGTGTGTGCTGTGGTATTGTGATGTCATACACCGACCGGTCTGCTCAGCGATGCATGAAGTTCAACGATCCCTGTCATTGCCATAGAAACCAAATCAGTTATTTAAAAAAATGGACAATCAAATCGGATCTGAACTGTTGCTATACACAGTGTGGACAATCAATCATTCCAGTTAGATTCCAATCGGATATGCACAAAAATCGGATTTGGGGTGACAGTCTGAACAAAGCCTGAGAGCACAGCGATGGATGATCATCATCATCATCACACTTGACCTTTCATTATATTATTATCATAAAAGGAATATAAAGAGCGTTCGTCTGAGAACGGGTTTCATCTGAATACTGATGGATAAACTGAGTGTTGATGATGTCAGACATGATCTGCAGGTTAAACTAAGCCTCCAGCATAAGGTCTTTGAATGTCCATGAAGGTCTTTGTGAGGTTAAAACCTCCCCAAATGAGGATATCATCGGGACGGGACAGGCAGCGAGTTAAAGAGCTGTATTTCTCTCTAACTTGTTCAGAATCTTCCATTACTGACACATATCAGCATATTACTTTCTGAAGGAGAACATGAGTTCTGTGGTTCTTCTTATAGACTTGTAGAGCGCTTCTCACTGACCTTCAGAGACCAAACTGTTGCCACAACATTCACACCACTGCTTTCTAATGGTTTTGGCATCTTTGTGTTGATGGTTTGTTTGTACGAGCAGAATCTCAGAGTCTTCTCCTCTTGGCTTCAAATGTCTTTCTCATCTCGGCCTGTTAGATCCCGTTTGCTTGTTTATTTGTAGACAACTGATCATGGAATTACCTGTTTAAACTCTTTAGGGCTACACAACAAAAACACATTTTCTTAAACCTTTCTAAAAAGTAATGTTGGTAATAATGTTGGCTATGAATCTTTAGAAATCATTGATGTGCTACTCAACCCTCTCACACACACTTAACAGTCATTTTATTTAGATTGAATAATGAACGGCTCTGTTGTCTGCGTTCTCAGGGTTTAAACAATCCATCTTCAGTCGTCTCGTGAGATTCTCCAGAGGGTTCCCTAAACCTGAATCCAAACAGCTTTCATATCCTTAAGACCACTGGTTCTCAAACCTTTTCGTTGTATGGACCCCTTTGTGTAGAGTGCATCACTTTGCGACCCTCCATATAAACACTTATCATCTTAAACGTAGCATTTTAATTTAACCTAATACTAACCCTGTTATACAATGCTGGGACATCAATACTTTTGGTCTTATTTATATGATGTTTGATTGCATATCATTTATGATACATTTCTATATTTCATATAATGACACAAAATCTGTGGCCCCCCGGATCCATCTTGGGGCCCCCAGTTTGAGAACCAGTGCCTTAGACTCACTTCTGTGCTATGATGTCACTTATGTTTTTTTCATGGTGAAATTAATATTTGCACTGTTTGTGCTTCGTGTACGGGCTCTGTCCTCTCTCTCTCTCTCTCTGCCCTTCTACATCTCAGCGGGTTTGTAAACCAATTGAAATCTAATTTGCGGTGAGCATTAGTGAATAATTGATGTGTTGTTGGGCATTTGTACACGACTATTGAAGCACATCGACAAGCCGAAACACTTTCAGTCTCAGTGTTGTGCTGCAGACACTTGTTGAGCTTTAAAGCGTCTGACTGAGTCAAACATCAGTGAGAAATCTCAGAAGTCTTGAGTTCATACACATAAAGACAAACGCAGGCAATCAGTGATCTGTTCAAGCAGAAACACCGAGCCTGTGGCCGAATGGACAGCGCTCTGGACATACAGTACTGTTTAAAATTTGCAGCTGCGCTTCAGACGACCAGAGTTTGAGTCCTGGCTCGTGGTCCTTTCCCCATCCTCCTGCCCTCTTGCATCCTGTCTGTCTCAACTGTCCTATGAAAAGATTAGATTAGATGATTAGATTAGATTCAACTTTATTGTCATTACACATATACAAGTACAGTGTAACGAAATGTAGTTTAGGTCTAACCAGAAGTTTAATTAGCAAGTGCAGGATATACAGTGTGAATAAATACAGAATACAATATTATGAAAATACTATACAATGGGCATAAAAAAACTATTATGAAACTATTATGAAAATACTTTACAGAAGGAATGTTCTATGACAATATGACAGTCGGTATGTACTATAGACAATATATACAGAAGGCTATATACTGTGAACATTAGTGTACAGGTGGTTATGAACAGATAACAATTTAGAGTATACAGTATTGCAAGTGACTTAAGTGTGCATTAATTATAGACATTAGCTATTAAAGTTGCGGTGCAATAGAAAGTTAATGCGGATATTAAAGGTACGGTGCAGTATATGAGTTAATGCAGTTATTGAAGTTATAGTGCAATAGATGAGTAGATGCAGTTAATAGAGTTAATAGAGTTACAGTGCAGTAGATGAGTTAATGCAGTTATTGAAGTTACAGTGCAGTAGATGAGTAGATGCAGTTATTGAAGTTATAGTGCAATAGATGAGTAGATGCAGTTATTGAAGTTACAGTGCAGTAGATGAGTTAATGCAGTTATTGAAGTTACAGTGCAGTAGATTAGATGCAGTTATTGAAGCAGTGCAGTAGATGAATAGATGCAGTTATTTACAGTGCAGTAGATGAATAGATGCAGTTATTGAAGTTACAGTGTATATGAGTTAATGCAGTTATTGAAGTTATAGTGCAATAGATGAGTAGATGCAGTTAATAGAGTTACAGTGCAGTAGATGAGTAGATGCAGTTATTGAAGTTACAGTGCAGTATATGAGTTAATGCAGTTATTGAAGTTATAGTGCAATAGATGAGTAGATGCAGTTAATAGAGTTACAGTGCAGTAGATGAGTAGATGCAGTTATTGAAGTTACAGTGCAGTAGATAAGTTAGTGCAGTTATTGAAGTTATAGTTCAGTAGATGAGTAGATGCAGTTATTGAAGTTACAGTGCAGTAGATAAGTTAGTGCAGTTATTGAAGTTACAGTGCAGTAGATGAGTTAATGCAGTTATTGAAGTTACAGTGCAGTAGATGAGTAGATGCAGTTATTGAAGTTACAGTGCAGTAGATGAATAGATGCAGTTATTGAAGTTACAGTGCAGTAGATGAATAGATGCAGTTATTGAAGTTACAGTGCAGTAGATGAATAGATGCAGTTATTGAAGTTACAGTGCAGATGCAGTTTACAGTGCAGTAGATGAATAGATGCAGTTATTGAAGTTACAGTGCAGTATATGAGTTAATGCAGTTATTGAAGTTATAGTGCAATAGATGAGTAGATGCAGTTAATAGAGTTACAGTGCAGTAGATGAGTAGATGCAGTTATTGAAGTTACAGTGCAGTATATGAGTTAATGCAGTTATTGAAGTTATAGTGCAATAGATGAGTAGATGCAGTTAATAGAGTTACAGTGCAGTAGATGAGTAGATGCAGTTATTGAAGTTACAGTGCAGTAGATAAGTTAGTGCAGTTATTGAAGTTATAGTTCAGTAGATGAGTAGATGCAGTTATTGAAGTTACAGTGCAGTAGATAAGTTAGTGCAGTTATTGAAGTTATAGTTCAGTAGATGAGTAGATGCAGTTATGAAGTTATAGTTCATAGGCAATAGATGAGTAGATGCAGTTAATAGAGTTACAGTGCAGTAGATGAATAGATGCAGTTATTGAAGTTACAGTGCAGTATATGAGTTAATGCAGTTATTGAAGTTATAGTGCAATAGATGAGTAGATGCAGTTAATAGAGTTACAGTGCAGTAGATGAGTAGATGCAGTTATTGAAGTTACAGTGCAGTAGATAAGTTAGTGCAGTTATTGAAGTTATAGTTCAGTAGATGAGTAGATGCAGTTATTGAAGTTACAGTGCAGTAGATAAGTTAGTGCAGTTATTGAAGTTATAGTGCAATAGATGAGTAGATGCAGTTAATAGAGTTACAGTGCAGTAGATGAGTTAATGCAGTTATTGAAGTTATAGTTCAGTAGATGAGTAGATGCAGTTATTGAAGTTATAGTTCAGTAGATGAGTTAATGCAGTTATTGAAGTTATAGTGCAATAGATGAGTAGATGCAGTTAATAGAGTTACAGTGCAGTAGATGAGTAGATGCAGTTATTGAAGTTACAGTGCAGTAGATAAGTTAGTGCAGTTATTGAAGTTATAGTGCAGTAGATGAGTAGATGCAGTTATTGAAGTTACAGTGCAGTAGATGAGTTTATGCAGTTATTGAAGTTATAGTTCAGTAGATGAGTTAATGCAGTTATTGAAAAACAGAAAAGACCAAAAATATGAAACACAGGGTGACCTGTGGGATGTGTACTTGATTCTGACTTGATCATCGTATTACTGCTTGTCATAAAACCTCTTCTTAATACAACACGGGCTGCGCAGACAAGAGTCTTCTTAACTCTTTCCCCGCCAGCCTACGCCAGCGTTTTTTTTACATTTTCACCAAAATTTAATGGCTCACAGTACATTTTCTGTAAAGAATATATGGACAAACAATATGTCCAATGAAAGAACAGAGTCTCTGCTTTTAAACAAAAGAAACCGTATTCTTCTATCTTCATTTGTTTTTTTTTATCACTTCTTATATGTGTGTAGGTTTCTTCAAAATTGCATCACTTTTGATTAAATAATTTTTTTGGTCAAAGATTCCACCCAGATTACACTCATAACAATGACGAGATAACTTGTCAATGATGAAAGAGTTAATACAACACGGGCTGCGCAGATGTGCTGCGCGGACACAAGACTTCTATTTACAACATGGGCTGTGCAGACACGCGTCTTCTAAATACAACACGGGCTGCGTGGACGCAAGATTTCTATACAACACGGGCTGCGCATACACAAGTCTTCTAAATACAACACGGGCTGCGCGGATGCGAGATTTCTATACAACACGGGTTGCGCATACACAAGTCTTCTAAATACAACACGCGCTGCGCATACACATGTCTTATAAATAAAACACGCGCTGCGCATACACAAGTCTTCTAAATACAACACGGGCTGCGCAGACACGAGACTTCTAAATACAACACGGGCTGCACAGACACAAGTCTTCAAAATACAACACGGGCTGCGCAGACACAAGTCTTCAAAATACAACACGGAGTCTTCTAAATACAACACGGCCTGCGCAGACAAGAGTCTTCTAAATACAACACGGCTGCGCAGACAAGAGTCTTCAAAATACAACACGGAATCTTCTAAATACAACACGGGCTGCGCAGACAAGAGTCTTCTAAATACAACATGGCTGCACAGACAAGAGTCTTCAAAATACAACACGGCTGCGCAGACAAGAGTCTTCTAAATACAACACGGGCTGCGCAGACAAGAGTCTTCTAAATACAACACGGGCTGCGCAGACAAGAGTCTTCTAAATACAACACGGGCTGCACAGAGCAGTGAGAGTCACGTGACGAAAGTAAAACAATTGTTGGAATCACGATGCCGGCTCAACATCGTAATTTCTGTCAACCATCGGTGATGGACGATGGCATCGTCTACCCGCCCAACCCTAGTCTAAGATGAACGATGTTTCTCACAGATATAATAATGCAGAAGAACAGTATCGACGTTGAGTTCACAAATAGACTTGATAAGGACAGAACTAATTTATATGCTAATTCTCTGAAGTAACATGTCATGCATTTACTGCTATGAAAATCCTCCATCACTCTGCTGTCGGAAATCGCAGCTTCACTGCTGCTGTGATACAGTGATGTGATCCGGTGCTGTGATTCTGCTAATGGGATTCACTGATGTGAATGTGGTGATACAGTGATGTGATTCACTGATGTGATCCGGTGCTGTGATACAGTGAGTGATTCTGTGATTGTGATCAGTGATGTGATTCACTGATGTGATCCTGCTGATGGTGATACAGTGATGTGATTCACTGGTGTGATCCGGTGCTGTGATACAGTGATGTGATTCACTGATGTGATCCGGTGCTTTGATGCAGTACTGTGATACAGTGATGTGATTCACTGATGTGATCCGGTGCTGTGATACAGTGATGTGATTCACTGATGTGATCCGGTGCTGTGATACAGTGATGTGATTCACTGATGTGATCCGGTGCTGTGATACAGTGATGTGATTCACTGATGTGATCCTGTGCTGTGATACAGTGATGTGATTCACTGATGTGATCCGGTGCTTTGATGCAGTACTGATACGTGTGATACTGATTCACTGATGTGATCCGGTGCTGTGATGCAGTGATGTGATGATACAGTGATGTGATACAGTGATGTGATTCACTGATGTGATCCGGTGCTGTGATACAGTGATGTGATACAGTGATGTGATTCACTGATGTGATCCTGTGCTTTGATGCAGTACTGTGATACAGTGATGTGATACAGTGATGTGATTCACTGATGTGATCCGGTGCTGTGATACAGTGATGTGATTCACTGATGTGATCCTGTGCTTTGATGCAGTACTGTGATACAGTGATGTGATTCACTGATGTGATCCGGTGCTGTGATACAGTGATGTGATTCACTGAGTGATGATGTGAACGTGAGTGCTGTGATACAGTGATGTGATTCACTGATGTGATTTGGTGCGTGTGATACAGTGATGTGATTCACTGATGTGATCCGCTTTGATGCAGTTGTGATACAGTGATGTGATGTGATGTGATCACTGATGTGAGTGATACAGTGATGTGATTCACTGATGTGATACAGTGATGTGATTCACTGATGTGATCCTGTGCTGGTGATGCAGTACTGTGATACAGTGATGTGATTCACTGATGTGATCCGGTGCTTTGATGCAGTACTGTGATACAGTGATGCTGATGTGATGATGCAGTACTGTGATACAGTGATGTGACATGTGTGCTGTGATGTGTGATACAGTGATGTGATTCACTGATGTGATCCGGTGCTGCACTACTGTGATACAGTGATGTGATTCACTGATGTGATTCACTGATGTGACTGTGAATGTGATACTGTGATTCACTGATGTGATGTGATCGCACTGATGTGACTGTGATCTGTGATGTGATTCACGTGTGTGATGCAGTGATACAGTGATGTGATGTGATGTGATTCACTGATGTGATCGGTTTCTGTGATTCACGGATTTGATCTGGTGCTGTGATTCTGCTGATGTGATCCGCTGATGTGATCTAGTTCTGTGATTCAGTGATGTGATACAGTGATGTGATTCACTGATGTGATCCGCTGATGTGATCTAGTTCTGTGATTCACTGATGTGATCCGGTGCTGTGATTCACGGATGTGATCTGGTGCTGTGATTCTGCTGATGTGATCCGCTGATGTGATCTAGTTCTGTGATTCACTGATGTGATCCGCTGATGTGATCTAGTTCTGTGATTCACTGATGTGATCCGGTGCTGTGATTCACGGATGTGATCTGGTGCTGTGATTCTGCTGATGTGATCCGCTGATGTGATCTAGTTCTGTGATTCAGCTGATGTGATTCTTTGATGTGATTTTGTTATATGATTCATTGAGGCTTCAGTGATGGTTCAGTGGGACTTTGTTTTATTTGTTTCTTTCTGTCAATGTGAACATTAACTGTTTAAAACTCTTCACCTCTGACTGTTCTGACAGTGAAATTCACTATACTTATGTTTTACTTTATGAAGTGTGTCCTGTAAAAACATTTTTGTTTTGTGAACACTTTCTGCTGGTATTATTATGAATGGACACAGATACATAAGTGAATTCAGATAAACCAATGAGTGGATGAAACTGAATAGATTTATTCCACGTCCTGGTAGAACAGCAGCAGATTTTAAGAACCAGATGAAATCTCACAGTTTTTCACGTTTGTGATCTAGTTCACTCTGGAGATGAAGCACAGTTTCAGCTTCTATTAATGCTGACCTGATTTCACACCTGAAACACACACACACACACACACACACTGTTTCCTCTTGATAAAATATCTTACCCTTGAAATCTCTAGACCACCCATATATTCCCCTCTCACTCTCTCTCTATCTCTGGTAATTTTTAATGGTTGTGTTGGACTGTACATCACCAAACATGCTTCATTTTCTTATCTAAATTGGGTTACGGTGTTCACTGTTGACTCATTATATAACAGGTCAGTAGAAATGACTAGAACAGTTGAATAGTTTTTTCTTGGCTTTATCTGAGATTCAGAGTTTGTCACATTGTTCGTCTTGTGTCAGACAGACAGATTGAAAGTCTTTTTTTGTGGTCTCATCGTGTTGTCATCGGTCAGATTTGAGTCTCAATTCATTTTCTGTTGTCAATCATGTTGACTGGCAGCTGTCACTCACAGGTACAGTCCACGAACAGAACTCGGTGTAAAATCATTACTCTGCTCTTTTCTGCCGTGTGTTGTGTGTTTTATCTAGTTTGTTTTAATGAAAGTGAAGATTGTGGTCAGTTGTGAGTGACAGGAGATCAAGCAAACATTTTTCATTACAGCACAATTAGTGTGTGTGTTTGGGCCTGTGTGCGTTTACAGAAAAAGACACATTTTGTTCAGTTAATTCAGCCATGTACAGATGAATCAGTCTTTTTTGGGTCAGAATAGTTTACAGTAACACCGTTTGACTGTTATGTGTGTGGCACCTGAGTTTGTTGATACACTTACACATAAAACCAAGTTTTCTTTTTAAACATCTTTGACCCTCACAAGGAGTTCTTCAATAGCTTGTAATTGACTTTGAACTGCCGGCGGTGGATTGTAAAATGATGCCTGATCTGATTTCAAACACTCAGCTGTCTGTCATATGAGAGACTAAAGAGCTTCTCAGATTGTGAGTTACCATCAGCCGCTCATTTTACATCCTTGTATTTACCAGAAATGAGCTCGGACTGTTACTCAAACTTACCGCAGACGTGACACAGAACACGACCCACGGGTCTTTTTTACTTGACGTGTATTTCTGTCAGTCTGACACTCATAACCCTGTGATGGACATTTGTTTGCTCAGTGTTCATTTCATGCTCGCTGGCTTTCAGAACTCTTTTACAGCTCAACGGGAGATGATGAGACTTTATTGCATTTGTATTTAACAACACTTTTATATGTTTATAAATGATGTCATGGTTTACAGTCATGTCCTGTACTGTGTTGTTGTCAGTGATGTCACACTGTAGTGTTCATGAACATACACTGAAGGTAAACTAGAGACTAAATGTAAGGGATGTGTGTGAATCCTTGAAAGAAATCAAATTTTAAAAAACACCTGAACATTGCTGATGTTGTGAAGGTCACAGTGAATTTAAGGGATTTTTTTTCATTCTTATATTTGTGTAGTTAAGGCTGTGTGATATTGTGTTCAGTAGCGTTGTTAACCACCACGCAAACCACGCAAATGCGTTGGGCCCCGCAAGCTTGGGGGCTCCTAGTGGCTACAAGCGCTACAATCATTTGATGCTTGATCGAGACACTCGGATATACGCAATGAAGCGCACGTATCAAAGGGGTGCTCAAAAACAAAAGAAAGCAAAAGAAAATAAATCTAATACTAATTTAACGAATATAGCATAACAATCCTATGAAAAGAAGAATCTTGCAGCTTTTACTTTCTTATACTATAACTAAAAGCATTCTGAATTATTCTGAATAAAACAAAGGACACTTTTTCATCCCAAAACTAAGAAGGTTTATTCTTTTAACAAACTGTAGAGAAATTTGTGCTGTTATGTGGTTCAACGTAAAATAAATCCAGTTTACATTTATGTCTCATTAATTCCATGTTCTCAATACTGCCGTGCAATTCAAACAAAAATGTTTGGCAATGTGAGATCCTCAGGTCTTGACTTTGGTTAGGGCCTGCAAAATGGTAAACACGCCCATGATTGTGTTGTTGGACCTCAAACACCCAACAAGAAACATTTTCTCCCGGTGGTTGTTTAAGCGCTAAATACGTCTGATAGTTCTGGTTTTATACATCTGAAAAATCTGTGCATGACTTTGGTGTGTATTTGTGTTCTGTATAAAAATGTTTACGTCATCTTAAATGTTACATAAAAACCTCCATTATTAACTATAAACTTGAACATAAAACTGAGATACATTGATGATGTTACATTTGGTTGTTTGTTTTTAACTGATTTTAAAGAAATAAAGGCAATAAAATAAAAGTTAAACCAAAATAATTTGACATATAGTGTGATCCACATGTTTTTGCATGTGAAATTGATATGAAATGAAGAGGGCGAGAGAGAAGGGGAGGATGTGTAACAGTCATGGCTGTTTTACAGATGAATTGATCAGCAGAAAGTTTATCGATCACAGTTGATCAATGAACACAGCACAGTTAGACGGATTGATAGAGATGCAGGTGTGTGTGCATGTGTGTGTGTGTGTGTGTGTAAGGGTTCGGGATAAATTGATATTTTGGTGGATTAAATCAAACGCTCCACACAGACGAATGATTGAAAGTAACACAAACAAATCTTTGATCTTCATCCAATAAATCTGGGATTGTAAATGTGACGAATTGCATTGAGCCAATAAAATCTCTTCATATCAGAATTATCAACACGCCCTCAGCGTATTTATGCTAATGAGGCCTCATTTCCACATTTGCATAAAACAATCAGACGTTTAAACATTCACATGCAAACGAAGCACGATGGAAATGAACACATTAGCATTTTAATCCTGATCACTGTAGATTTATGCATTATTCATTGGTTGTTTTTTAAATTTTACACACAATTCTTACAATTAAACAGAGCCGATAAAAACTCAATCTTAGAAGTGAAGAAGATGTGTATGAAAGACCTCTGGGGCGGCGAGAGGATCAGGAGTTCAGTACCTTTAAAACATTCATTCTCAGTATTTGACATAAGTTTAGATGTTTTCGACTAAATTGTGATTATTTTGCAGATTTACGTAAAGAAATACACTTAAGGTCACGTGTCAGTTATCATTGCTCTCATTTTCATTCATTCTAAACTTTTTTAAACATCGACCTCAAACACAATAATAGGATCATTTTTTTTCTGCATTTGATCTGTCCGTTTAAAGAGCTCACAGTCCAACAGGTCAGGGTTCATGTGAGAAATAGCCAGATGTTATAACATGAGGAGGACATCAATGATCTTCACAGTCTGAAAACACAATGAATCATTCACGACACACACACACACACATCTCAGTGTTTATTTGTGTGCTGGACAGCACAGATTCTGGTGATGTCAGAGATGCGTTCAGCTGTTTTGGCCTCCAGAAGAACAAAAGAAGGCAGAAAAGTGAAAATGTGATTTATTATAGTAGCAGCAGCAGCAGACGTCAGCGATGTGAAGAATACTGATGATTCTCCATCTGTTCAACTCATTCTCATCCACAAACTCCAGCTCTTTGATCATGATGACCACACACTTCTTACTCAATGTTACAATGATAGACATTTTCATTATTCAATTATTTATTTGCTTTAATGTAAGCTTGAAGTGAAAATGACACTCTGAAGTTTGTGAACATCGTGTTCTCGTAAAGATCTATGTGTGCGTGTGTGTGTGCGTGTGTGTACGTGTGTGTGATGGGCAGTAGAAGTGGACAATAATTAATTGGCTTATTTGTTGATTGTGTCTTATTGACAGGTGAAGGTTACTTTTCCTGGTAGTTTAGAAACCGTTTGTCAATCTCCATGCAGTAGACGAGTTCAGAATTCATCATGTCATCAGCAGTCAGAAATGGACAGGATGGGGCTATCATCTGTGTCACCAGAAGTGTTTGTGCTCATGTACGATAATCAGATGCTGTGTGTGTGTCACTTTCACATACAGATCAGAGGGTTCTTCACATGAAATGAGTTTTGCTGCAAATAAATTCGCATCTGACATGTCAAATACCATATCGCTCATGATTGCCATGTAGAATAATGAAGGGAGAGCCCATTATTGGGGTGCAAATGTGCGTTTTGCTGTTAGGATTGTTGGAGTCACGGGTCTCGTGGATTTATTGTTTTATTAGAATAAAAAGGATTTACTTTAAATGCATTGAGAGGGGGTGATTATGTGTTCAGATAGAGATGTTTTAATAAATAAGTTTGCCTCATTTGACATGGATGAACAGTATGTTTCAATGTGAAGATTCACATTCAATCTAAATGCTCAAACTTAAAATGGAATGTTTTTAAAGAATCTTCTCTATTCAACCAAACAAACAATTATAAATAAATAAAGGTGTTTTATTTGCTGCTGCTGTGGAGATTACACTTTTAATTTGTTTTCTGCATTTCCATGTTAATGAGTTTTTCAGTTGAATGATTCGATCTTTAATGATCCCAGTCCACACACACACACTATATTCTATATGACATGCCATTCTGTGATGTGTTTGACTTTGGTCTTGTGTGTCACTGGACGTCCGAGCACGTGATCATCCACACAGCTGAATGCATGAAACACACACACGTCTGACACACTGATTGACGCTCATGACATCATGACACCTCCAAAATATTCATCCACAGACATATAGAACTGTTTATAAACTCAACCTATCAGGATTTTTAACTCGAAAATGTGTTCTGAATTATTCAACTAATATTTTCGGGGCTTATTTTAAGTCATAAAATGAAACGAATATTCACAGAAATTTTGCGCTTGTCTTCCACGGATGGGTTAGCAATGTAATGAACTAAAGGCAGGGCAGAAACACCCTCAGCCATCCCAAGCTCAACAGCGCCCCTCCTGTGTAAATCTGTGGCGAGAAATGGAAGTGCACGTCTTACGTTACGGGAATGTAGATCCAGACAAAGGTATATCAATCCACGTTAGTAAAGTGTGTGTCGGTTCAGCAAATTAATCAGAACAACACGGCGAGTTATGCAAATCTTCTTATTTCTCTTAAACAAACGCATGGATTGGCTTCAGCAGACCTTTGTAAAGACCACAGAGCCGTGTCCAGCAGTTCTTTGATTGATCGATGCACTTTTTGGAGCTTCAAAACACTGCCCCCTGTTCACTAACATTCTACTGCTTGGAAGTAAAATGATACGTGGTGTTATAACTCCGACTGCATTATTCTTCAAGAAGAAAACCATATTCAGTTAGGTTGCTTGAGGGGGTGTAAAACATGAGGACATTTTGATTGGCTAGTAGAGTATCCCTTTAAGGAAACAAACCATGGTTTTATTATAGTAAAAGTGCATCAACCCTGTTTTTGGCCTGCCCAGCGCCCCCATCAGGCTGAATTACGCAAAGACAATAGACATCCGACAAAAGCGTTCTGTATGTTTTCAGTCATTTGAATTTTAAACTTAGACTTCAAGCGATTATCCAGATATGATCCAGATTTATAGCCACGAGCAGCTACTGATGTAGAGTAGATCAGGATTAGAAGCATGTTTGAGCCGCTTGTCTTTGTCCCGAGGCTTGTCTTGTTTTCTCCTCGTTGTGGATTAATAAGAGTCTCTCGTGCAGATAAACATGTTGTTTTGGTTTTGATAATTACCATGGCAACCCTGCAGGCATTGAGCCGAGCCAAATGAGATTCTCTCCTGAACCAACGAAATGAATCTTTTAAACAGGCCGATTGGATTCCAGACAGAGACGAGCACTTTGAGATGTTACGTTCTCACACGGTCTCTCAGATGAGACGAGAGCAGACCGGCTGGGATTTCGTTTCTATACCTTCAGACACTCCTGGATTTTTTACCTTACAGAGTGAACATAGAGTCAGAATTGAGCTTCATTCTCATCTGATGTACATCATTTATTTGAAGGCTCATTTGGTATTTTTGATGAATGTTATTATACCGTCTAAATCTCATACCGGCCCGTGCCTAGTCTGTGCTACTTTATGTTCTGTCTTCTGTTGCTTTTGAAGCAGTGAAAAGAATTCTGGGTAGTCTTTGATTAATGAGTAGATTTACTGCTTCATTAATGAGCCAATCGGAGTGTGTCAGAGATAGAAAAAGTTTTAACTGGTGTTATTCTTTTGTGGGCATTTATCATCAGGGGCCTGAATATACACATGAAGAATATTTTTGTTAGAAGATTCAGAGTGTGTGTGTGTGTGCGTGTGTGTGTGCTTGCGTGTGTGTACATGTTTTTATATCCCGGTGGGGACCTAAACCTGAATGCACACAACACATTGGGGACTCGTGTCACTGTGGGGACCAAAATTGAGGTCATTTTTTTTTTTTTAAATGCTAAAAGTTTTCTATGATCTTTAGGTTTAGGGTGTGTGTGTGTGCGCGCATGGCTCAGGTAAACCATACAATGTGTGGCCCAAATGTCCCCAGACAGTTAGTAATTAAGGATGCACAGCACATTGAAATGATCAAATATTGCAAATGTAAATATTTGCAATATGCATTTTCGCAAAGGTTTGTAATAACAAAAAAAGTTTTAAATTCCGAAGGTTTTGTTAATTCAGCGTTGATTCAGATAAAAGAGCGACTGAGCCTGATGTGTGAAAGATGATCAATATTCAGAAATAATGAAAAATATGTATGTTGGTCGTAAAATGTTCAGTTTCGAAATATTGTTTTATAGAATTGAAAGTGATTTTCAATGCTTTATTATATCTTATATTGCATAACTTAGCAAGTTATAGTATATTACATTTTTCTCTTAATATTGTGCAGCCCTGGTCATAGGTGACCTCATAAAACCTATAAATCAAACTTAATTATGTTTATTTACAAAAGTAAAAAGCGTTTGGGTTAGTGGTAACATGCAGATTGCACATTATAAAAACCAATACGTCTCTGTAAAGACCCCATAGAACAAGGAAACACATGGGTTCGTTTTCTTTTGGGTTCAAGACCAGTCCCAGACTAACTGAAATGTTAGAGGTGTCTTGATCGAAAGCAACTTATATTGACATATCTTTACATATATCATTGTGATTGTGTTGTTTTAAGATGCACACCACTAATGTTTTTTTTATAAAATATGTTTATTAACTTAAATATCCTAATCTAACTAAGGCCTAGACCTGGTTTAAACTAATCCTTGTCCAGGAAACTTTATACCCCTTTATACTGTAACTAGCTGTGTTTAAAACAACTGAAGTCTATGAGACTGTGTTCTCAGACAGATAGAGATGTAAACTCTAGAATGGTGAACTTTGAGTTGTTCTGTTCAGACAGGTGATTTTTAATGGTGAATAATTTAATCTCACCCAGAGGTGTATCTGAAGAGAAGTATTTATCACGGTCAGAGTACTCGTCTTAAATGCTTCAGACAGCTTCATCTGGCACTCTTGATGGGATTATTTCAGTTGTCACATTAATGATGACCGACCGTCAGAATTGATCCGTTTAAAGGAACTTCTGTGTTCTCAGCTCGTGTTGGGGTCAGTAGTTCATGTTTAACCCCTAACTCTTCATTCATTAGAAAACAGTGCTGCCTTTTTAGCAGATTGTCATGTGTTTAGTAGAATATTGTGTCTGGAAGGGTTAGATTATCATGAAACTGCAAATCTTCTGCTTGTCCACCCTGTGTGATTTCAAGAAAGAGGGTTTGAGCATCTTCCCTGCTGTTGTATAGGGAAATAAAAGAAGGGAATGGGAACGTGACGGCCTTGTTTTTCTTCTATTTCAAATGTTAAAGTGACAGTTCACCCAAAAATACAAATTCTGTCATCATTTACTCGCCCCTTTGTCATGTCAAACCTGTTTGACTTTCTTTCTTTCACAGAACACAAAGAAGATATTTTGAAAAATGTTGTTAACCGGCCCCTGTTCACCGGCATTGGTTTTGTGTTCATACAACAGAAGTCAGTGGGGTCCAGTGCTGTTCGCTCACCAACTTGCTTCAAAATATCTTCTTTTGTCTTCTGTGGAAGAAATAATTTCATAAAGGTTTGAAATGATATGAGGATGAGTAAGTGATGACAGAATTTTAATTTTTGGCTGGAGTTTGTGAATGGCTGTATGTTTATATTCCAAAGATTGTGGCAGCTCTTTTCCATTGGTTGAATGAGACGTGTCCTCTGTGGATCTGTGTGTTTCAGTAGCGGTTGTAGTGAATAACTGAAGCGCCCGAGGGCGAGAAGTTCACTGTCACTCATCGCAGATCATGAATATTCATCTGCAGATTAGAATAATGTGAAGTTTGTCATTCCAAAGGCTGTCAGAGACTGAAAACACACGGGACGTTCCTCCCACTGACTGAAACTTTATTGATCATCAGACATGACGGATCAAACCCTTCACAGGTGAGAGGAGGGAAACACTGACGACTGATACAAACTTAATATTTAACATGCTAAAAACGCACATGAGCCACATGTCACCTCCACGTAAACACACATCTAACACACACACACACTCAGAGAAACACACATATCTGACCGCACACATCTACACAGAGACTCTCACACACACACACACTCAGAGAAACACACATATCTGACCACACACATCTACACAGAGACTCTCACACACACACACTCAGAGAAACACACATATCTGACCGTACACAAACACTCAGAGACTCACGCACACACACATCTTCAAAGAGACTCACACACACTCAGAGAAACACACATATCTGACCACACACACACTCAGAGAAACACACATATCTGACCGCACACATCTACACAGAGACTCTCACACACACACACTCAGAGAAACACACATATCTGACAGCACACAAACACTCAGAGACTCACACACACACACATCTTCACAGAGACTCACACACACTCAGAGAAACACACATATCTGACCACACACACACACATCAGAGACACACACACACTTCTGACCACACACACACACACATCTACACAGAGACTCTCACACACACACACTCAGAGAACACACATATCTGACCCACACACTGACCACACCACACACACATCTCACAGAGACTCACACACCTCAGGAGAAACACACATATCTGACCACCACACACTACACACACACACACACATCTACACAGAGACTCTCACACACACACACTCAGAGAAACACACATATCTGACCGCACACAAACACTCAGAGACTCACACACACACACACATCTTCACAGAGCACTCAGAGACTCACACACACACACATCTTCACAGAGACTCACACACACTCAGAGAAACACTCATATCTGACCACACACACACACATCTACACAGAGACTCTCACACACACACACTCAGAGAAACACACATATCTGACCACACACACACTCAGAGAAACACACATATCTGACCGCACACATCTACACAGAGACTCTCACACACACACACTCAGAGAAACACACATATCGGACAGCACACAAACACTCAGAGACTCACACACACACACATCTTCACAGAGACTCACACACACTCAGAGAAACACTCATATCTGACCACACACACACACATCTACACAGAGACTCTCACACACACACACTCAGAGAAACACACATAACTGACCGCACACAAACACTCAGAGACTCACACACACACACATCTTCACAGAGACTCTCACACACACTCAGAGAAACACACCTATCTGACCACACACACACTCAGAGAAACACACATATCTGACCACACACACACTCAGAGAAACCACATATCACCACACCTCAGAGAAACACACATATCTGACCACACACACACTCAGAGAAACACACATATCTGACCACACACACACTCAGAGAAACACACATATCTGACCACACACACACTCAGAGAAACACACATATCTGACCACACACACACTCAGAGAAACACACATATCTGACCGCACACAAACACTCAGAGACTCACACACACACACATCTTCACAGAGACTCTCACACACACACACTCAGAGATCTACACACTCAACACACTCAGAGAAACACACATATCTGACCACACACACACTCAGAGAAACACACATATCTGACCACACACACACTCAGAGAAACACACATATCTGACCACACACACACTCAGAGAAACACACATATCTGACCACACACACACACATCTACACAGAGACTCTCACACACACACACTCAGAGAAACACACATATCTGACCACACACACACACACACATCTACACAGAGACTCTCACACACACACACTCAGAGAAACACACATATCTGACCACACACACACACACATCTACACAGAGACTCTCACACACACACACTCAGAGAAACACACATATCTGACCGCACACAAACACTCAGAGACTCACACACACACACATCTTCACAGAGACTCTCACACACACACACTCAGAGAAACACACATATCTGACCGCACACAAACACTCAGAGACTCACACACACACACACACACACATCTTCACAGAGACTCACACACACTCAGAGAAACACACATATCTGACCACACACACACTCAGAGAAACACACATATCTGACCGCACACAAACAGTCAGAGACACACACAAGTCTCTTCACAGAGGGAAATGAAGGTGTGGAAGTGTTTATTGTGTGTTTTTCTGTCACCCACTGATTTAATTTCATGTGATTAGATTAGAAATGAGCGTCTTCCTCTTTATTTGTGAATGTTATTATGCATCAAGTGCGGCACACAATTAATATTCATGTTTTTAATATCCACAGCTAAACACTTCAATACTAATAAACTGTATTTGCATAGAAAGTAAACAATAACAACCAAAACCGTGGCGATGGACAGAATGAGGTCAGGTGTGGTGTTAGATTTAAATACAGTGATTTACATCTGAAATACACTCACACTCGACCTCATCATCATCTGTCTCCTAAATGATGTGACTTGTATCAGCGTGTAACTCTGCGTGACGTGATGTTATTAAACAGAGAGCGGATCTTCACACACAGAGAAACACTGAGTCTGGCACAGGTTAGGTTGTGTTTGGTGATTGTGTCCATGTAAAGCAGATGATGTTCAAAAGGCAGAAAGCATGCCATGTCACACGTCCTTACAATGGGCTGTTGCTGCCTATGAAACATAACCTATTTGAAAAAAGATTTCTAAGTACATACATTATCAGCAACATAAGAAAACATAGATACTAAGCATCACATGGTACATTGTCTTTAAAAGAAAAACACAAAATGTCCTAAGCATTAATGCATCACAACCCGATCTGAGAAAGATAGCGTTTCAGGGTTTCTCCTCACAGACGGCTGCGGTGCAGACGTCTAAACACCAAACACAAATCACAGAAAGATATCAAGACACACATGCATGAGAGAGCTCGACCAGACCAACACATGTCTCAATCACTGTGTGTTGTGTCATTATTTCATTGACAGATGTCATTCTATATATCCATACGTAAATCACTGTCAATATATAGGCCTGTGTGAAAACTAGTTTCATTTTTGAGGATTAATGCCACAAAATTTCAGGCAGTTAATGTAATATTATTTTATTTGGCATTAAATCTGCACATTGCTATTTTAAATACTTTCCAGTGTGAATGAACGTCTCATTTATTTAAAATACACAATGAACATTTACCAATCATTGTTAAAATGTGTGAAATATAATGTATGAATAAGACTAATACGTTAGGAAAGCGATGGACTGCTGCGGGGTGCACACAACGCCTTTATTATTCAGGAGTTGAGTTTACTTTTATTCAATATAATAAGAGGTGAACTTTAAGCTCATTTAAAATCCGTCAAAAAAGCCACATTAAAGCAAATTATCTTCACAAACAGGATTTATTGTTTTTAATCCCAAAAAAATAGAAATGACCTACCGTGATCTCTGCATGTACATAGGATTAACACGGTCACGGGAAATGAGTGAGGCGCATGGCGGAGACGTGGAAGAGGTTGGGTTAGTAGTCCATAATAACAATGTGGAGTGATGCTGTCGGAAACACTTCAATCTCATTCATCTCCCAAAACAAAACCGCCAGAAAGAGAGAAACTGAAGCAGCCGAGTCTCTCGAGTGACGCTGAACCTGCACAACCTTTACACTCCCATGAGACGCATCACAGCCCTACAAACACTTGAAGCTCATTCATGTTGAGGATTTATGTGCATTTCTCTCGCAGCTCAGTGCGGCTCAAGTAAACCTGACCAACAGCACACAATAGATGTCATATTTATTATTATTATGCAAAGTTCAAATGTGTTGAAATAATTGCTACACCACTTGGACACCAGAGGGCGCCCTTCCCTGACTTCTCTTGAGTTTATTTCCTTTGTTTGAATGAGCTGAAAAATGTTTTGAAATCAGTATTTTAGTTTGAAGTGATCACTACACTGCTCTCGAGGTTTCTCTTTGGGGTTTTTGACATTTGTTTTATTACATTGAGGTTTAACTCTGGTCTTCATTTTACCATTTTCTTTACAAAACCATTTTTTTAAACTATGCACGTTTGAAAATGCACTTCAGGAATGACAAGTGAATTGAGTTCAAAATATGTCACTCGCTCTTGGATGTATTTTAAATAGCATGTCTGATGTATGAACACGTCTCTGTGTGGTGTATGTAGTATTACATGCATGTTCAGCTCATGAGATCATTGATGGTGATGATTTCGGTCTCAATTGATGGTCATTTGCATTTAGAACGGACATCGCTCTGTAAAATCTCTTGACCTTTTTAAGAGCTTTTTGACTTCAGAATGATTCAATCAGAAAAGAAACAGGATTTCAGTCTTGTTCTTACATGAAACTGCTAAAGGCGTGACAGACAGAGAGAGAGAGAATGGCAGTACTTGTTTAATGTATATCAGTGTCATTCATATACATTATTAGATTTGTATTAGAGACTCGTGGAGTTGAGAATGTTTTCATTACATGTATTCTGTTGTCTTGAATCTGGTTGTTTGAAAGCATGTGTGTGTCTGTGATGGTTTAATTAAAGCTACAAGAGGTGTGTGTGTGTGTCCTGGAGAAGTGTGTAGATCAGCTGAGAGAGCAGCAGTTAGCAGTAGCAGCCCGTACGCTAGCTTTCAAAACCATCACCGGCTCCTCACGTCATACTTTCACTCCCTCTCATACATACTGCCCAACCACAATGACAATTTATTTATATAGCACAATGAATTTCAACTTCTGCCCAGTAAGACATTAAAAACAGAACAACTCCAGCGGCGTAACTGTAACAGCAGTGGCACTCCCGCAGGAGTGGACCATATTCAAATCTCAGCAGTGCTATGACCATATATTATCAAAAACTATTGAACTACTTCAAACACGTGAGGTACATGTCATGGAACACAGGGGAGAACCCAAGTGCAGTCAACAGCAGCGACACGTAGATGGGGTTAAACATATTTATTCACACAAGACTCTTCAAAAAGGTAAAACCAAAACCCACGAGGGGGAAAACAGACGAGATAAACAATAAATGACAACAACACTAGACATAAACTACACGGTTGGTTGGTTGGCTGGTTGGCTGGTTGGCTGGTTGGCTGGTTGGCTGGTTGGCTGGTTGGCTGGTTGGCTGGTTGGCTGGTTGGCTGGTTGGCTGGTTGGCTGGTTGGCTGGTTGGCTGGTTGGCTGCATGCACGAACAAAGATCCTTATGACAGGCAAGGAAGACGAAACGAACTGCACAGGACAATAGATAGACATGAGGATGTTTTATAGGGAGAACAAACACAGGATAATTAACAAGAACCAGGTGATGGGGATGAAACACTGATGGGAAGTTAACAAGGAAACGAGATGGCGGGAAACACAGACGAGACACGAGAAAGCACATGGCCAGCCAATATATAAACAAAGCCATGTCTTTCTCACACAAAACCTAAGCCTATGTCATGGCTCCGCCCCAAGACCAAGAATAGACATGACATGATGAACCATGACAGTACATCCAACTGGGCATTTACAATGAGCTGTTGGTGCCTATGAGACCTAACCTTTCTGAAAAAAGAGTTTAAGATCATACAATATCAGCAACATAAGAAGATACATTCTAAACGCCACCTGGTGCATCGTCTTTGAAAGAAAAATAAGAAAAAAGCTTTAATGCAGTACAAACCGATCTGAGAAAGCTATGGTTGATGTGATGGTGTTTCAGCGTTTCTCCTCACACACGGCTCCGTCACAGACATTTAACCACCGGACACAAATCACAGAAAGCTATGAGGAGCACAGACTGTGCAGTGTTTCAACCTGACCAACCCATGCGTTTATTAAATGTTTCAATCACTATGCTGTGTCATTATTTCATTGACAAATGTATACATCCATAAGCAAATGCAAGTTTTGTCTTTGAGTAATGTGATTAGCAGAAGTGAAAACAGTATCCACTGGTATGTCTTCATCCAACAAATACATCTGTGACATTATTAACTCTACACGTTTTCTCCTGGTCCCAAAAATTACAGGTCTCTACTTCACAGAACTTAGAGAGGTAGAGTAAATCGAACACAGATTAATTATGTGAGAAACCATCATTCAATTCAATTCAATTTATTTATATAGCGCTTTTCACAATGTGCATTGTTCCAAAGCAGCTTTACAGGAGCAAATAAGAAAAACTGAAAAACACAGAAAGGTAAAACACAGCACAGTGCATTGTGTTTATAGAACAAGCAAGATCATTCAAATGAATCATATCTGATAAATAACGAAATAGATCACCATCATGAGTGAATACATGGGTATTTATTGAACTAATCCCTCCCATCCTTTACAACACCTGACAGGAACATGCTAACTTTTGCTTATAAAAATCAAACCACTGGTATTGTCTTGCTTTGTGTGACCTGGTTAGCACATCTTCTTCTTTTGTTACCTCTAGGATTTAAAGCTTTGCTGTTTCCTCGCCTCTTGTAAGAGTTAAATGCCTGAATGTGATGTAATTCTATTCTCCATACTTCATTTCTTAAACCTGCACAACAGACGCCTCAGATGAAATAAAACCTTGGCTTTGGTCTCTGAGACGCTTTCATTTATCAAGAGCTGCTGTGTTTTCTCTTAGCAAATTACAAGTGTGTCCTGAATACAAATCTGTGAGCTGAGAACGTCACTGGGAGTGAGAAAGATTTCAATGGTATATAAAGTCTGTGTGCATCACTCTTCTGTTCATTAGGAGTGGTTCACACTGATCTGTCTGGTGCATGTTGTGATTGACGGTAGGAAGACAGGAGCTCTTGTATGTCCATCCTGCACGTCTGCGCTTTCATTCACTGCAGTGAACGCTCATAATCCTCCAGACAGGACCAGACATTTCCACGGCTGTGCTTGAGCTTCTCGGGCTGGTTCTGTGGGTTCACCTTCATTCTCTTCTCCTTGTTTTTGTGCTTGATGGTCTGAGAGTACAGGTGCATTGTGGGTAATCCTGCAGTTTCATTCATGATCATGTGATCTGATGTCATTGTGGGCAGTTGACAAATATGCCATAAATGTGTTATATGGTGTGACAGCAAAACTCTAGAACTCAAAAAAATTAAATAAGATAAATCTCTCTCGTGCTATTTTATACTATAAATAATATAAAACGATACGTTATGAACAGTTTGCACACATGTGGTATATTTGTCAATCACCCTTGTGTACATTGTACATGTGTGTGTGTGTGTGTGTTCAGTGTGTATGTGCTGCCCTCCAGTGGAGTTTGTGCGATTTGCTGTTTGCGGACTAACACTCAGGAACACACAGCAGGACACTAAACGCTAGATAAACAGAGCTGAAGCGTGTGTGTAACGCTAAGGGAGAAATAGAGTGAGACAGAGAGAGTAAGTGAGACATAGAGTTAGAGTGTATCCTCTAATCATTAAAATACAAAAAAGAGCTTTAAAATTCTACACGCACCTTAAGAACAGCGACACAGACACACTCCATCACAAAGCCTTAAACCATCAAGAGCTGAGCCCAGAGAGAAACCCCTTCATCCAACTGATCTCAGAACTAACTCTACAACCCCAAACATGCCCAAGCCAACCCCAAACCCCAGCCAGACTAAACCAGATGATAAAAACACATAAAGAGAAATATCTCAAACACTGGACAGAAGCAGCAGCTCAGCAAAGTAAACTGGAATGCTATCTGTCACTAAACAGAGAATATAAAGTGTCAGAATACCTCACGAGCGTATCAGACCCTAAACTAAGAAAAGTGTTGAGCATGTACAGACTCAGTGATCACCAGCTCACTGTAGAGACGGCCGACACAGACACACATGGACACCGAGAGAAGAGCGACTGTGTCCACACTGCAAACACAGAGCTGCACTTTCTCCTCTCCTGTCCCAACTACACACACATCAGAGAAACATTCTTCCCCCAGTTTACAAACTTACACAAAGACTTCCACCAGTTTCAACAAAAGGACAAGATCTCACACATACTGGGAGAAAACTCAAGAAGCTCAAACCTGCTGCAAGATATGTCAAGTCCTGCCACGACCAAAGAACAACCAGCACAACACAAAACAACACTGACAGGACAACACACACAAACTGACACTATCACCCTTATATTGTGATGTATATATATATATATATTTACTTATAGACTTTATTTTTATTCTATTTTACTTTTAGCTTAATCTGTATTTGTGCATGTTTATATTTAATCTTGTGCTTTGGCAATGTAAAACATTTTCATCATGCCAATAAAACTCCTTTGAATCTTGAATCTTGAGAGAGAGAGAGACAGAGAGAGAGAGAGAGAGAGAGAGGGAGAGAGAGAGAGAGAGATAGAGAGAGTGAGTAAGTGAGACCTAGAGAGAGAGAGAGAGTAGAGAGAGAGAGGAGATAGAGAGAGGAGAAGAGCTCTCTCTATCTCTCTCTTGACTAGATCTCTCTCTTTCTCTCGAGGACTCGAGAGAGAGGACACTGAGAGAGAGAGAGATTGTCTGTGTTTGTGTGCACATTCAGCTTCAGTATAGTCTCTCTCACAGCTGTGGTTATGCATGAAGTCGAGGTTGACTGTAACCGAGGTGTACCCGTGTGTGCTGTTGCCATAGTAACAGCAGCACAGCAGAGCCTGATGATGAATAGGGTATGGGCGAAATCTACAGTTACCTCTGAGAGAGAGTTGAGCTGAGAGTGTGTATGATGAAATGACAATGACCTCAAACACTTTACACTTTCTTTATGATGTCATGTCTGAATGTTTTGGGTGTGTTTGTTTGTGACCGTTATGTGTTTATAATATAAAGCTTGTGCTTTTGTGTTTAAAAAACATTATTTAGATGAAAACTCTTGGACGTTCGCCACTGTTGTCCACTGTAAGTGTGTTACTCTCCTGCTCTTTACAGTTTAGTTAAATAACATGGCAACTTTATGTCACAGATCGCATTTCGGTTTAAATCCTTCTCTAAAGGTGATAAATGTTGTTTTATAGTGAATGAAATTACATAAATAACAGACCCTTCCTGCAGCCATGATGTGTGGTGTCGTGTGTTTGCGGTCAGCAGGTGTCACTGTTTCACACCTTATAGCTGCTGAACCTCAGATCAGTTTTTAACCAATCAGAAAGCCACTCTGCCTGTCAGTCATTGTCTGTCATGAGCACAGCACACACAAGAGCTGAAGGTTACACGATCTTCTCTCTTAATGTTCTCATGAAGCGGAGCAGATGTTTCATGCGCAGGAGGAGAGCTGAAGAAATGACGAGCAGGTTTCTCGGCTCATCTCAACATCTCGTGAGAACAGAAGAGAATCACACCAGTAACAGCTTCATGAGGTTTATGTGTGTGGATTGAGTCCGTCTGCGCGGACCAAATCTGACAGATGGGCCGATTATGTGTGTGAAAAGAATGAGGAAATACAAACAAGAATAAATCTCCCACAAACCGCAACAGTTCTGCATACATTCTGATGCGCTCTCATGGATGAACTGGCCTCCTCTGAGATCAAGTTGTGACGTGTTTTACAGGTTGGAAACATGTGATGGTTGTGTGGGTCAAACATACACGTGATCGTGATGTGTGCGAGCTTTAGTGATGACGGTTGTGTGTTGTGTTGAGCGCAGTGCAGCAGGACCGGCGTGTCGTGTTGTTTTGAATGGCTCTCTGTCAAGAACACAATTTAAAATAACATGCCATCCGTCTGAGATGTGTGTGTGTGTGTGTTCGGAGAGACTGACGTTATTTTGGAGGTTGTTTTGTCTTTCAGATTGACTCCCATCATGTTTCCAGAAGCAATGCTTGTGTTCTTCTGTCTTCTGAGGACGGCTGTATGTGCTTGTGGTGGGTGGGTTTTTGCTGTTGTTGTGTTTGGTTCAGTAGCGTAACTATGTTTTGGAAAGTGGTGGGGACAAAGACGACACAAACAATACTTTAATAAAATTGTATCTGTAATCCCTCGTTGGGAATATTGATTGGCGAAAAATGTGACTCCTCCTCCAGAAAACATGATGAAAACTGCGGCGCTTTATCAACGGCTTCAGTGGTGTAACTTTGGGTGAAAGACGCATGACAAATAATATTGACACTGCCGTGAAGCAGGTTCGAATCCGCTGAACTCCCTATTCGAAATTTTCACATCACATATCAGATCTGTTTCCATTTGTTTTTAAACTATATCATGTTTTCATCAATAGATCATTTAAAGCATGTTGTGCTTTATTATATGTTAGGGTGGCTGTTTCAGTAGGTAATTATACAAATTAATTTTCTGATCAAATAAAAACTTAATGAAATGTTTGTGTGTTTCCCCGTGTTAAACATGTGGTGTTTGACACAGATTACCTGTCGGTGGGTCAAGGATGGAGACGTTTGGGAACCCCCTGCTAATAAGGATAAACATTCAAGTATACAGGCTTTAAAAATCTTCTTTTCACTTATTACTACGGGCATTGCCAGATACAAATATACTGTACAACAAACTTTCAAAATTTTGTTTTGAACTCATGAAACTACAAAGTTCTGACTTTTTCCATTTATTGGAGTTTTCTATCAAGTATCAAAATGTAATTAATCTTGCAATAGACGATAGCAACCGCATGTCGAGAACAATAAGGACGATATATAGCACCAAAGTGCAACCAAGCACAAAATGTTACATGTATGACTTGAACAGCCATTTTCAAATATTTTCATCATTTTATTAGAAATAAATACCTTTACAATCTGATATGTGATGGGGAATAAGTTCAGCAAACATTAATCCCGAACCCACGACGACATGAAGTAGGTAACACATGCTATACGCTCTACGCCACTGGAGCAGTCGATCCTCGAGTGCCTTTCTTACATTATTTGTGTATTTCCATCTGAAACTGATGGGTGGAGTTGGTATAAATAGCCTCCGCGTACATAGCGGGCTACTTGTATGGTAAATAGACACTCCAGATTTCTTCCAATAAGTGGTGGGGACAAAATTGACTTTGGCAAAAAGTGGTGGGGACATGTCCCACCCGTCCACCCGCAAATCATGCCTATGTTTTGGTTGTTATATGGACTTTTTTATATGGACGTTTTGCTGATTTGTTAATGTCAATAACTTTTGGTTAAGTTTCAGTCGGCTCTTCTCAGGAGTGTCTGAATGACATTCAGAAAGTGTTGTGATGTAATCTCCAGTAATGTCTATGTGCAAGGACAGAATGAATCCTTTGTGACTTTCATCAGCTTTTCATCATGACGCTCAAGATGTATTCATCACTTTATATCATCCTATTATTCTGAAGGGATATTAAAGGGAAATCGAGAGAGAGAGAGAGAGAGAGAGAGCATTTATGATCGATACTGATCTTAATAACAGCTTCAAGCATCTAGCTGGGAGTCTGAGGATCAGCTGTCATGATACATCAGACACGCATCAGTCGTGCAGAAGATGCAGATCTTTACATCCACTTCTTTTATATTTCCACTGAAGAATAGAAAAAATGATGAAATAATGAAAGTAACATTTGATCAGTGCAGTCAAAAGAAAGCCGAGCTTTAAACTGAACCAACTCTCTGTCTGTCTGTTTAATGTTGACGGTGTGTAAAGTGAGAGAGAGATGTTGTGTGTATTTCACCTTTCCTCTCACACATTAACAGTGACAGTGACATCATTTCTCTTCTTTGCATGACATTAAAAACTTCCGATCATAAAGTAAATGAAAGAACTGTATTTAAAGAGATTGTAAAAGCGTCTCCGCTTCTGTGTTGTGTCTGGTCCAGCTCTGTTACATCCAGAGATGTATAGTAACAAAGTAGAACTACTTCACGACTGTCCTAAAAAGTATCTACTGAGTATATGTTTTTTTCCTACTTCCACTTTTACTTCAGTACATATTTTCGATGAGTTTAATACTTTTACTCCAATACATTTTTTATGTGCTGCATCGTTACTCGTTACAATTATAATCATTTCAAGCCCACATGATCACTGCCAGAGCGGTAGATGGCTCTGACACCAGGTCTGATGAAGTTGGCTCATCATTGAGCGAATCAAGCGAACAAGAAGACCGCGCATGCTCTTGTCGGTACACCATCCACGATGAAACACTTGACGGCCAGGCGGCACAACTGGCGGCTAATTTTGTAGGCTACGTTGTGTTTTTCATGTAACAGTTCACGGCGGGTCTATTTTGATGATTTTAAATGTAGCTTACTCTATGTATTACGATGTGTTTACGTGGTTGCCAATCCAAAATATTAAAGGAGTTGTTACATGAACATACACGATTAGGGTTACATGTGGAATAAAGTCTGAGTCTTTCTGTCACTGCAAACCTTCAGTTTCCTCCATATTCCCTTTTGTGATTCATTGCTGTATGGCATTAGGCCTACTTAACTTGCCGTGTTTTGATCTGAGGTCAGTAGTATTGTCAAAGACGGTTTGTGTCGTTTTTTATTAAAAGCTGCTAATATACGTTCACTTTAAATTGAGTAATTTTGTATTAGTATGGGTCTATATAGGCCAATATATCTATCTATCTATATAATCTTAATGAGGAAAATAATCCCTTCAATGGTGAACATAATATGCACAGAGTATTTCAAACTGACAATGGAAATGACTTGAAAGAACGCATAGTGAGCACACAGAAGTGACATGAGACCAGAGGTGGACAGTCCATTTTCTTTCGCTGTGAGTGAATGAAAGTCTCGTACAAAGGTGTGTAAGCGTGGAACAGATCATGCAGTGTCGTAAATCGTCGCAAAACAGAATGATCATTTGCGCACGCACGTTTTCTACTACATGATCATGTGCATGCGCGGACAGATCGTGCAGGCATCCCGGATCGTGTACTGACAGCTCCCGTTCTGCCTTTCGCTCTGCTGCCTGCCAGCGCGTCACGTGTGCTTAACTCAGATATGCGGTAGAGAGAAGTCTCTGGTAGAAGGACAAGACGCAATCTTTGTCTCCACGAGGTTTACAAAGCGGCTTATTTTCCTTACAATCGCCGGTAAAACACAGCAAACTTGAAGCGTGACTGCTGGCGAGTCACCCCGAAACTCATTACAAAGACGAGCACATAGGTTTTTATATGCTACTGTTAATTTATCCGCTAACGTGAGCTGCTGCATAACGTGATATTCAACATAGAGTAAGCCAAAAGAAACAAAGTGCTCTTGTACATTCCTGTCCTTGTACTGCTGCTACAGCTAAAGGAATTGTGAGTGTCCAAGATGTTCAAGTTTGTGCAGCGCATTTCACCAACGATTGCTTCATGAAAGAGATTAAGACCGGCTATGCACGAAAGCTTTGGGTAAAAAGTGGGGCCGTTCCAACCATTAAAACTTTGCTGGTGCTTCAGATTCACAGCCTGTAAGTATATTTTCATTGTAAAAGACTTTGTTACGGACTAACGCGAGTTGAGTTTGTCGTGTGTTTGTGATCTGCAAATGTAGACATGCACGCAATATGAAAAAAGACAACATAAGTCCTAATAATCAGTATAAATGTTCCAACTAGAGGCAACAAATGTCGTTTATAATGTCTTTTTATATTTAATCATTATTTTGGGTTTATTGTCTTTGTTGAGTCGCGACGAGACGTGGTGTAACACCGGTTGATCAAGAAGGCTCAAAGCGATTGCGTTAATTATTATGTTTCCATTCCCTGCTGTAACGCGGCTTGTTTCTATCTCACACTAACTCTGTATGATGTATATGGTTGTTTGTTTATAGTCTTTATAACGTCGTATATAAAAGGTAAAACAGTTAGCAATATTTTTAAACTATTTAACACAGGTTTTTAATAAAACCTTACCAATCCTTTACATCCTGCTCGAGTCGCACTGGCAAAGTTGATGTGTCGGCTGGATCATTTTCCGGATCAGATTCGGGCTCGAATTGAAATTGAAGGAATTCACAAGGACATTTTATCACCTGTCTGTCAGTACAATTGCTTTGGAACCTGATGTTCCGAATATGGTAAGAGACGTTACATTTCCTTCAAACGCTTGCAGTATTCGACTACCACTGGTGAATTGGCCAATCATAGCATACCTCGCTTTTCAGAGCGATGAGCTTTGTAAAAAATCAGCGTGATTCAGAGAGGGGGAGCAAAGAGGATATACAAACATGCACAGTAAGTGGAAAATACTGCGTTTTTTAACCTTAAATCATGTATACACATTACATTACATCTAAAACAAACGATAATTTCCATTCCCCTTCAGTCGGTCTCTCGACGTTGTGTTGAGAGACAGACTGGGGTTTGATCTGGAGAACCTATCCTCTCCGAGAGGAATTTAAAACGCCAATGGGCTTGGGGAATGTCACACGCATCCAGTCTCCGCCCCGTACAAACAAGTATAAAAGGAAGATGGCGGCGGTCATTCATTCATCCTGTGTTCTTCGGAACCTGCGTGGCACATTTTGTCAAGCGAAATCTTCTTCCAGACTTCTCCTTCCTGCTGGGCCATACGATGCGGAGCAGCGGACTTCTTTTTGAAGAGCGGACTTCCCCTTCGGAGAGCTGACTTCTCCCTTCTGACGGCGGACTTTCCCCTTTGGAGAGCGGACTTCCCCTGGACATCTCGGCAGTGAGTTGCAGATATTTCTAAAAAGAGCAAATTTCTTCTCAGTCTGCACTGTCTTCGGGCATGTCTTGCAGCTGTGTTCTTGGTTATGACAGACTCATCCTCAAGTCTGACGGGAAGGCGTTGCGGTCACAGTTGGCTGCGTTTTTCAGAGGAGGTGATGCAGAGATGATGGCCGTGCTTGCCCGGGCGCCCTACCCGAACGCTCGCGGCTGACCGGGAGGTGCATGAGGAGCTCACAAAGACGTGGAATATGCCGTTCGCGCCGTATTCCTGTCTGAAGGGCTCAAGGAGCTGTTACTTCCCTGGACTTTGGGGCAGTTAAGGGATATGTCGACCCCCCAAGGTGGATTTAGCAGTCGCGGTGCACTGCGGACGCTGCCACTTGGAGGGGTTGAGCAAGGCTCCCTTCCAGGGCATGTAAGCTCTTTGACACTCGTGTTGAAGACTTACGATGCTATGGGTTAAACTGCTTCCGCCCTCCACGCTATGGCGGTCCGTCAGACCCATAATGCTATGGCGACCCATTGGGTTATATGTCAAGGGATTTAGGATTTGATAGGATCCCACTCTCTCTCAAAAGAGCTTCTCTCTCTCCGGGCTTCCCCGAATTACTCTCGATACGACGGTGCGCCGGGTGACATAACTTCTCGCTGCCTTCCGCAATCTCCCTGTGACGTTGCGTTGGCCGGCCGTAACACCAAGCAGGTAAGTAAGCAGAGCAGTCAACCTCCCCGGGGTCCCGCCCTGTGCGAGGTGACCGCTCTGTCAGTCACCGAACCAGCCTCCCACGGTTGGCTATTTATGTCAGTAGAAAAAAGAAAACAGAGCAAACTGTAAGTCATAATGTAGTCTTGTTTTTTAAGCTGGTGAATTCAAGAGTTTTGGTTGATTTTTATTGTTATAAATCTGTTAATGATCTACTTTTGAATGTATTTGGTGTTGCAATGAGATTTTGTGTTCTGTTTTTGACGCCAAATTGTTTTTACTCATACTTTATGATTATTATTATTTTTATTTTTTTTGTATCCATTTTTGGGTGTTGTGAATGGTAAATGAAGGGTTGTATTGTGTTATGGTAGATGTTTTTTGTAATAAAGGCATTATTAAATCTCTCTCTCTCTCTCTCTCTCTCTCTAATATTAAATATATTGAAAGTGGTTTCTGTCGTTGGCCTGCTGGCTCTCCATTCGTCAGGTTCAATAGGGAACCGTCACCTTCTATAAGCGTGATGTGAATCTATTTCACTGTTTCAAAAGTGGACCTTCACAGAAAATCATTTCATTTCTTCAAACAATTTTGTTAAAACAAAATGAATGTGCTCACACAAACAGACGCACAAAGTCTTTGATGTTTAGCAGAAAACACGGAGTGGTGATGAAAGCTTCTTCACATGATGCTTTACTTTTATGTTTCTCTCAGGCTGAATCTCATTGGAAATATAACAAATGAAGACTCGACATCTTTACACACACAGCCAGTGTGTGCTGATGTTTGAATGTGATGCGTGTTGTGGAGTGAGAGTCTTTTGTGTTTGTAGTTCAGATCAATATGACCCCCCCCCACACACACACACACATGCATTCCTGCAGCTTCAGCACATGACGCATTTCTCCACCTCCAGACGTGAGCTCAGAAAGATCGAGGAGAAAACAATGAGACGCTAGTCTAAATGTGACCACTAACCCAGTCTTAAGTAGCACCAGAACATTTTTAGTAATAGCCAGAAATACATTGTATGGTCAAAATGATCACATTTTCTTTAATGGGGTCATATGGCGTGAACACGGGTTTTTCTGTGTGTTATAAGTTGCTCATGCATGTGTTAGACACGTACAATTCCAAAAATGAAAGTGTGAACAAAAGAGTCATTCTATCTAAAAGCGAATGCTCACCCAGACCTGCCTGAAACGCCTCGTGTAGCCACACCCCCTCAAATCTACGTCAGTTGGTGGTCTGATTTGACTAAGACCGCCCAAATGTAAACGCAAGTAAGGTGGTGTACCTGTCAGTACAATTGAAGAGGAACCTGATGTTCCAAATATGGTCAGAGCCGTTACATTTCCCTCACACGCTTGCAATATTCCACCAAATGATGACCAAAAGTTCGGGAGAAGCACGTGCAAATAAATACGCAGCTGCCCGGCATTAGCAATCACGCCACCTGTCCTACCAATCAGAGCGAGCTCTATAAAAAGTGAAATCGCCTAACCTCCTTCACTCTACATTTCCGCAGCATCCCGACTCCTCACCAGTAACCCTCGTTTATTCCCAAAAAAGGGGGGGAGCGCTCTGGGCTCAGATCAGAGCCCTGGCCCCGGGCAAGGGGGAGTGCTCCGGGGTCGGGAGAGAATGCAGACCCCAGAGCCCATTCCCCGGACAGCCCGCCAAATACGCACTATATTCTCTGCTTAACTAAACTGCCGCCTATTTAATTATTTGCTAAGGCGAACTCGTGAATCAAAACGCACTGGTTAACTGGCCAATCACAGCACACCTCGCTTTTCAGAGCCATGAGCTTTGTCAAAAATCTGTGTGTTTCAGAGAGGCGGAGCAAAGAGGAGACACAAATCTGCACAGTGTGTGGAAAATACAGCGTTTATCAACCTCTAATCGTGTATACACATTGAGTTACATCTAAAACAAACCATAATATTCTATTTCTTTTAGCCGTGACATATGACCTCTTTATAACCAAAAATAATTCAGATATTAAGTAAAGATCATGTTTTATGAAGATATTTTGTAAATATCCTATCGTAAATATAGCAAAACTTTATTTTTGTGAGTGGATGCAGCAAAATGGTGATCAAAAGTGGGCAGCAGAACCCGTCTATACTCTTCACTGTGAATCCAGACAGGATTTAAACTTTGCCGGCTGAAGAGCTAAATGTTTGGGTTGAGGGCAATAAAGGTGTCAAGTTCAGTGTTTTCTCACCATTCCAGCGTTCTAACACACACTCGCCGCGGTCAGAGTACAATCGCTGCTCTCTGTATGTCTCCGCTCACGCTTGTGTCCACATTGCATGTGCTAATTTCGTCTATTTGGTCCGAATATTTGAAAAGCCTTTGTGTTTATCTGCCATGAAACCCTCGCCTGAAATCAGGACAGAAGTGGTGGAAAGTGAAGGAAAGAGAGGGATTTAAACACCAGGTGTAAACAGGTATGTGTCTCTTTCATCCACTTGTGATCCCATGGACCAAAACACGTCTTAATAGCAGCTATGAACTGGGCGTCTGTGTCAGCGTCAATATACAAAAGATGATCTCATTCACTAAGAAGAATATATCACTAATAAGTTGATTTATTTCTTGAAGAAGACGTGAGGAGAGTCATTTTGTGATCTGCTGGAACATTGATCAGCATCTGTTTTCAGACGACAGAAGAGGTTCATGGACAACGATTCACCACCCGACCATCAAGCGCTGAAGCTTTAGTGTTGAATGGATTGATAGATTCAGAAACTTCAGAACACGTGATACAGTGTTCTCCATTACCAGCCGTGATGTTTTCATACTTCAGCCGTCTCAGAGAACACAAAAGCAAAGAATCAATGATGGATGTTTGTTTGAGACTTAAGCGCACGAGAGACGACACAAATCACTAAAGTACACTTACACATTTACTCAACACTTCAATGAAGAAGTTGACAGCTCTGTATTTGTCTTATATCACACGTTTGCTGGTTGGGTTGAAGAGTTTGTGCTTGTTCTTCTCGCTTCTCAATCAGACTCAAGAGAGATGTGAGAGAGAGAAGTCTTGATCGCTGCTTCATTTGAGATCTTCTGATGGAAAACTGTCAAGAGTCTTTCACAGAATGTTCGGGTTGTTTATAGATTTCCTCTAAATTGTCTCCTTTTCTCTTCAGTTGACGTCATCATCAAGTGGTCTTGTGTTTAAAGCACCTCTTTCTTGATTTCTCATTACAGGCAGCACGGTTTCCTGGAAAAACTCTTACACAACACAACACAACACAACCGTGTGTGATGTGAACTTTCTGATGAATGAATCTTCAGCGCACAAAACATTTCATCTGTGCTTTTATTCTCTCTTTCTGTGGCCTCAGGACTCTCTTTGAGCTCTCTTGGTTTTGTTTTTTATCTCTTCTCTGCTCGTATTTAATGTGTTTCTTCCTGAACATCAGCAAAAATCCGAAAGAAAGAGACACGCACTCTCTCTCTCTCTCTCTCTCTCTCTCTCTGCATGTATGAAAATCTCCATATATTATTTCTTTGATTTATTGCGTTTGCTGTGAAAAGCAGCACACTGTCAGAGGAACTGAGTGATTTCAGCAATTTCTGCAACAGGCTTTAAGGAAGATTTGATCTGTCTGACTGATTCGGGTCACGAGGTTTCTCCAGGATTTTAAAGCACGGGCCAGGGTCTTGTTTCGGGGTCATTCGGACCTCTCAGGGTCACTGACGGTTCGGGCCAATCAAACGGCGGCAGTCAGACGAGCGTTTGATTGGTCACATGAGTGAGTAACAGCCGGTGTTTGTTTCAGAGATGAGCGACAGCTGCTGATGTTAAGTGTGATTGATAACATCACTGGACTTCAGAGGACGATGTGAGGGCACATCACTGACGCTTTATTAAACCCTTTCCTGGCAGACGTTTCACATCTAAATGTGACCTTTAACAACAGCTAAACCCAACTTTACAGACTGTAGAGTCACTTCACCTCATATCAAACATATCTGTCTCAGCTCAAAGCTCAGGGTGTTTCATGGGTCGTCTCTCATCACCGTGTTAACTGTTAGGAAACAAATCCCAGCTTTTCAGAATAATGCAGTCATGCATGAAAACCTGTCTGTCTGATCAACACAGTTCTGTCTCACTGCGCTGGGTTCTGTTCTCAGTTCTTACTGTATTCTTGTCTTACTGACATGTGTAGTGATGGCTTCATCATTGATAGAAAGAGAAAGACAGCATGAGAGAGAGACAGGTGTGTGTTGCCTGTGTTTGATCTCAGTCTTTCTCCTATAAAAGGCAAAAGGCTGACAGGATTTTCAAAGTGTTGATGATCAAAGACAAGAGTTCGTTCGTTCATTTCACATTCTGCTGCTTTTAGGAGATTCGTGTGAATCTTCATAAACTCTCGGAGGTGAATACGAAGGTATATTTGACCTGTGGGAGAGTAGAAATAGCTCTGAATGTGTTTAAAAACAGAGAGCAAGCCGAGGTGTCAGGACAACAGATCAAACCCTGACCTTCCTTGTGTTCAGACCAATCATGACAAACTCTCAGAATCTGAATAAATCAGTTAGTCAGAAGCTTGAACTGAAGGTCATCTTCATCTCTGACAGGTGCATGCTGGGAAAATCTTCTGCCTGCTGAGTGTTGACTTTATCTGTGTGCTGGATGTAAATGTTTCTGCTGAAACTGCAGAAGTTGAGTTCGGTCCTGTCGTTCTGTTTAGGTTCAAAAAACATTTGTGCCCGTAGCGTCACTAAATCAGCATAAATGAAATGTGCCGTTATTTATTGACAACAAATAACCTGTTATGATGTGTGTGTGTGAACCAAAATAACTGTATTTTGTGGACAAATTTGTACCCAGAAGTGAGCAAAGCCTAAAAATATGAGCAGAACCTCTCTGTGGGAATGTCCTCATGTAAAGTCAATTATGTTTTTTCAAAAATGTAAAAAATTCAGAGTTTTCTTTCATGGTTAGGTCAGTGTTCATTTACATTTACATTTAGTCATTTAGCAGATGCTTTTATCCAAAGCGACTTACAAAGAGTTTAGGAGCAATGGAGCGATATGTCATACAGGAGCCATAATACATTAGGGGCCAATACAAAGTTACTGGTTTCAACAAAAGCCAGACCACTACCTGTGGAGAGTTTTTTTTTTTAGATCATAAGTTCTTTTTTACTTCATAAGCGGCTGTGTACATGAACCCTTGTCATTTGATAGATACATGTTTACATGTGTGTTAAGGTCTTGTGTTCGGCTGATGATGTTCTGTAGACAGTAAACAATCATATAGGCCATAAAGGACATCATTCGACGTCTGATGTCCTAAAAGATTTTAAAATCAGCTTTTATTAGAACAAATTCTGCTCTTAAGAAACAAACATTCAGATTTCCTTGAACTGATTCACTTCTGTCTGGTGTTCAGTAGATACTGAGCAGGTTTGAACCATTGCTCAGTTTAGTTAGTGATGATGTTTCCAGTGGTTGTGTAGATGCAGGATGGGTTTTAAAGTTCAACCCGTGATGTGATGATGAGGATCTGTCGTAAGAACACTGTTGAACACAGACTGGAGTTTCTTCATCATACAGTGACAGTCTAGAAGTCTAAAGCTTGACGATCACGTGAAATAGATGCTCCAGATGTTGCAGCAGATGTTGGATTCACACTCCAGACGTTGATCTGACTCTCGCTGGTCTTTATCAATCTTCCCCATGGATTATATCATAATTACAATTCAAAAACAAACAAGTTGACTGATTTTTAGTTGAGCAACTTCTAAAAGAAAGCAAACATGAGGTTTGACAATCTGGGAGTTCAAATCACTTTTTTTCGAAGGACTACAAACTGCTTGAAGCTCATTTGATTGTTTATTGGCCTCTAATGAAATCATTAGTGCTGTCTTTGGTTCACACTGTTTCAAATCAAACTAAAGAAAGTTTCTTATACCTTACTGGATGTGTGCACATCTTTATTTGAAACTTTACAAAAAGTGTTTAATGTCAGATAAACCTACAGTAATCTTGATTCACACATCCGGTCAAACATCACTTCAGACTCTTCGGTGTACAGACTTCACATGCAGCCCAAATAAACATGAACATTAATGTGAATTATATAAACACGCACGTCTCAGATGTCCTGTTTCTCTTTCATCATTTGATTCAGAGATGAAAAACAAAATGTAACTGGGACTGAGACGGAGATGATCAGACTTCCGATGGATGTTGGTGTCATATGAAGTCATCTGATTTAATTATTTTTAAAGCTGTTAAATGAAAAAAGCAGTTAAGAACATCACGTTTGCTTCAATCATCTGCTTGTGTGTGTAATGTATTATATTCATTTCTGTTAAGTGTCTTGATGAGAAATAACCTTCAGTCCAGCTGGATCCGTGTGGTTTTATGCTGCCACCATATTTTGGCAGTTGTAAAGTCTTCACAGTTGGTTTAACACATTCTAGAAATCACACTGGCAAAACCGAGGCTATGTGGGCATAATATTTCCCTCAAACATGATTGAAATCAGAACTCAGTGAGTTTTTAATCTGCTTGTATTGTGCACAATTCATCATGAATGTTCAAGAAAAGTCATCATCATCTTTCATCAATTGCAGTAAAGTCACATCGGCTTTGTGGATGGTGTGAATGTTAACCTATCATATTAAACACAGCACTGCTAATGTGAATATGATCAAGGCTGCAGAATTCATAGAAAGAGAAGGATGAAGACTAAAGTGGGACTGTCAGCATCAGCTCTCATTTGAAATGGTGTTGTTAGATGAGCTCAGCAGACTCAACATGATGATATGTGCAGGCGTGGAAAAGAATAAGGAGACCATTCTTCATTTTCTTCATTTTCTTGTTGTGGTCATTTCAGTCCAGTGTCTGTTTAATTTCACCTGAATCAAACCTCAAGAGTGACGTAAAGTCACCCAACAGACTGACAGCATGACAAGACAAGATAATCCAGATTATCACATAAAACAATAGTTTTGAACTTTTTTATGTATTTTTGTGTTGCTTAAAAGTGAATCTGAACTTGTATGTGAGGTCTGAAAAAATTCACATCATATTTTCTGTTATTTTCACCAGTTTCTCCAGTTTTCGGCAAATAAATCCAAATAGAAACAATATTTTGATTTGAAATTTGGTAAAATTATTGTTAGTAGTTCACAGGATGAAACAAAATGATCATTTTACCTTAACACATACTGTACCCATAAAAAGGACATTTTAAAATAAAGAAAAACTGTCTGAAATGGTCTCTTCATTTTTCCGGCGGCTGTATGTACAGATATAAGACAGTTTAAGTCATAAGATGATCACATTTAGAGAGAGTTTTGAATGACCTTTAATACAGGGTCATCATCTCTGTTAGCGTTTGATGTCAACCCTATCAACAACATTCCCTACTCTGTGTCGAAACAAAAGATCTACTTGATATAACTGTGTTTGCAGTGATAGAAAAACCCATCCAGGAAAACAGAAGTGTCGTCATAGATGAATGTGGGTGGGGTTGGATCCCTTTTTGGGGACCAATTTGTACCTCAATATGTTTATTTCTCAATATAATTTAACCAAACCAGTAAAAAGCCAATATCATACGGCCACACTTTTCTTTTGAACAGTCAAATGTAATGGAGCACTTTATAATGCTGTGTGATGAAAACACAATGTTGGACTGTAAAATATCTGCTGCATTTATATGAGTAAGACACATCAGAGTTTACTGAAAACACACACAGCAGCAGCGGCCGTGATGATGAATTATAGGTCATTTAAAGCCTCAGACGACCTTCAGCAGCTCCTTCTGTTCTATTTACAGAGGTGTGTGTGTGCGTGTGTTGTGAGCTACAGAAACTGTGTTGGCCTGCAGCGGGTCAGACGTCAAACTTTAAACTCCATTACAGAAACACAAACTGACAGCCACAAGATTTCAAACACTGATATTTGACTGCAAGCGTTTACACACTTGTGCATCCCCCAGCCTCAGATGTGATTACCATCACACACCTGTGTGTGTGTGCGTGCGCTCTCGCGTGTGTGTGTGCGGCTTCTGCTGCTTCTGCTGCTTTGTCCTCTGGGCTTGTGTTTCAGTTGGTAAAACTGAGTTTAGATTGAAATGAAGAAGGTAAATCATGAGCAAATAAACGGAAGGCTAAGCTCC
The DNA here is from genome assembly GCA_006030095.1 of Triplophysa siluroides. Classification (NCBI taxonomy): domain Eukaryota; kingdom Metazoa; phylum Chordata; class Actinopteri; order Cypriniformes; family Nemacheilidae; genus Triplophysa; species Triplophysa siluroides. The sequence continues at coordinate 32,869 of VCII01000324.1, read as the reverse complement.
ACTGCATGAGACGTGAGGTCACTCCCACTAAATGTGTGAATGTGTGTTTTTCTCATGTCTGGTAAAAGGAGGCATTCTTAAGCATGTGTGTGTGTTTGTGAATGATGAAGATGATGAAGTTTCTGTGGCTACTGCAGCAGTTTCTGTGATGAAGCACAACTTCTTCTGCTCGGTTCCAAAATGCAGGTAAATGATGCAAAGAGCCTTTTATAAGCATAAAGCAGAAAGTGAAATGGAGTAAATTCTCTCGGGTCATTTGTGCTTCACAGAAGTTTCTGGGTGTGGTGAAGCTCGTTCTTCATGCTGATCTGATGTTATCATTAGAAGATTTTCAGGTAAATCGTATTATTTGTGTGATGAAGACAGAACTGTGATCTGTTTTTGGACTCTTTTGATGTACTGTATATAATATTGTGCACACAGAGTTTTCCTGGAGCTCAGCGGTTAGAACACGGCATTAGCAACGCCAAGGTCATGGGTTCCATCCCAGGGTTTGCACATACTCAGATACAAATGGATAGTGTAATGGATAAAAGCATCTGGCTAATGCATAAATGTAAATGTAATGTAATGTAAATGCACACATGATGCTGAAGATATAATGCCCATATAGTAAAAACCCTCGAGGCGAGAGCAGCCAGACACACTTGCTCTAGTGGGGGGGTTTCAGAAATAATTATGCCTGGCTTGCAGTCTTCTTCAGTTTTAAGAAAGATCTGGAATATCAACTCCACGCGGTCTCATTTTCTTGTCTTAAAGATTTTGTTGAACCGGATTTTCAGGATGTTTGAACCGAGCACTGCTTCACGTGAATGTGATGAAGATACAATGATGAATCTCACACCAGCTTGACTACAAGAAAATCTAAAAGTGCTGAGTCTGTCCGTGTGTGTGTGTGTGTGTGTGTGTGTGTGTGTGTGTGTGTGTGTGTGTGTGTGTGTGTGTGTGTGTGTGTGTGTGTGTGTGTGTGTGTGTGTGTGTGTGTGTGTGTGTGTGTGTGTGTGTGTGTGTGTGCGTGTGCGTGTGTGTGTTAGGGCTGAACATAATAAACACTACACAGACACACAGTTGAGTCGTGACGGAGCAGAGGAGATTAACACAACATGTTTCCTCCATTCTGTTGTTTTTATCTGTGTTACACACTTAAAGCATATATGACGTGATTTAAGATGTTATGATCAATCTGTTTTAGGTTTCCTTTTGTGGTTTCAGGGCGAAAATGACTAATACATTTTTTCCACTGACGATGTCATTTGCACACACTTTGTGTGTCATTTCAGTCCCCCGTTGGCTTAATGAATTATGTAAATCTGATCAGGACGGATCGCTGATGGTCACGATTTCTCATTCTGACCGCAGGTTCTGAAACATTGCATTGAGCAAAGACTAAAATATCAGACATTCAGCCACAGAAAACATGAAGACATCACTGCGCTCTTGTCTTTCATCATCGTTTCTTCATCATGTGTTGTGTTGTGTTGAATAGAGTTCAGCGTGTTAGATTTCAACAGAATCAAAGCTCAAGAATGATATACAGTCATGAAAGACACATGAAATCACGCTTTATTCATTTCCTAAAATACATGTAAACACATCCGTTTAAACATGAATATCAACTTGTTGATTTAATAGAATATTGCATCTTTTGATGTTATTCTGACCAGTTTGTCCTGTTTCACTTTTCTGTAAACAAAAGGCAATATTTTCATTTGGGAGAAATGTTGTGCTGTTTGCTTTGGTGTCTGTTGGGACTTGAGCGGATGGTGTTTTCACAAACCTTTCTGCAGTTTGACATCGTTTGGTTTGATTTCTAATCACTTCCCATCTGAGGATCACTGACGGACACACACGGTGACGAGTTTGGTGTGTTGCAGGATATGTAGCACATGTGTGTGTCTTTCATGTCACAGAAAAGTTGTTTTTGGTTGTGCTACAGTACGTACAGTATAGGCGAGTTATTGTTGTGATCACGTGCTGATGACACACGTGATTTGGTTTTGGTGTAAACGGTGTTTGTGGAAATAAGACTCGGTCAATAAAAAACATTCGCTTGGAGGGAGCGCGCGCGTGTTCGCGAAGTAGTCGCGAGCTTCGCGCGCTTTGTAAGGCACGCAAAGGCGGTAGGCGAGCTGTTGTCGTGACAACCGATAACGGGACTCCCGTGAAGGGGGCAGCAAAGCGCCAGTGGAAAGAAAGAGAGCGAGGCAGCGCGCGCGCGTCGAGCTAGTGCACGCGAGAAGCGCGCGGGCTGTATCGCAGTTTCTCCCGCTCCTCTCGCGCTTCAGTAGCGGATTTCTCTCGATCTGTTCACAGTGTCTCTTTTCTTTCTGTCTGTGGATTTATTATCTGTGGAGATGTTTGTGTGGAGACGCGTGTCGTTTCGACAGCTGCAGGCGAGTTTTTTCCGACTGCTGTGTTTTATTCCCACAGGACTGCCGGTGATCAGCGTGGACAGTCAGAGATCCACCGACAACATCACCATCAGACAGGGAGACACGGCCGTGATCCGGTAAGAGTTTACTCAACACTCTCTCTCTCTCTCTCTCTCTCTCTCTCTCTCTCAGCATCAGCACCACTGCGTCAATAATCTGAACGCATCTGATCAGTGAATCAGTGGAGCTAGTGAGTGTGATTAAAGACAAAAACACTCGTGTGATCAGACAGCAGTCCGATCAACAGTCGTCATCCATATGAAGTCTGTTTTATACAGATTCTAGTTTTATAGTTATATTGGTAGTTGACAAATAAATCGTAGCATGTGTCCTATGGTGTGTGATAAAAAAAAATACATTGGTGTATAGTATTAATATTTACGTTTATAATGTGAGATAGCATAAGAGAGATTCAACTTCATTGTTTTTCATAACATGTTTGTTGTTTGGTTTTATCAACTACCCGTGTAATGTATTAATGTTGATGATGTGCACAATTCAAACACACTTTTGACTTTTCTATTGTGATTTGAGTGACAGACAGACTTAACCGTGAGCTTCATAAATTATTATGAAACAGACTGACGATGGTTTGAGGTATAAGAGGATTATTCCTGGTTTTATGGAAGTCAGGGGTCAAAGAATGAGAGCTGAGATTAGACACACATGCAGAATTCATCGGAAATTCTCATTACATTTCTGATATTTTAAATTAAGAGGAAATGTAGTCATGTTTTTTCTTGCTATATAAAGTGCACAGGGTCACCTTGCGTGTGAGATAAGTGTCTTTTATTCTCTTTAATGTGTGAATGACAGAGTTGGACTGGCACACACACACACTCATTGATAAATCACGTGGGGTCTTGGCTAGAAGCACACATGCTGTGTTGAAGTGCAGTCTTTAGATTCAGGATTTGGATGTTTACAGATGAACCGAGGACTGAAAACATCACCATCACTGCCATTCAGACAGATTATTAAGAAATGAAAAATAGTTGATTCACTTTCTGTCATCATTTATTTACTCTTTCTGCTGTGGGACACAAAAGTTATTTTTTTAAGTTGTTCATAGTTTACAAATGACTATAAATCCTCGTTTGTGTTGAAAGAATGAAATATAATATCATCTGTGGCAGTAACAGTAATGTGAATCTTGTGCAGTTTTAACTCCTGAAAGGAAGAACTTGACGTTCAAAGCTTCTTGTTTTTTAAAGTGAAATGTTCAGAGTAAACTCTAGTAAGTCTTGACTTCAGCACACAGTTGTGTTTGTCTTGTTCACACGGTCCGAGAGTTCTTCTGTGTGATAACATCATGTTACTGATATGTTTTGGGTTAGAGACGTGTTTCTTTGAGAAACGTTAGAGCTCGTGAGGAGGAGGAAAAACACCACTAACAGAGCAGAAATGACAGACATACCTTGACATATTCATTCATATTGAGTCAACTTTCAGAAAGAATGAAAGACTGAGGTCATCTGGGATTAGTGACATCCCTGTACCCATAATGCCCGGCGATCTCATGTCCTGTCTGCCGTAATGTGATGATTATCCTGCAGCTCTCATTAAGAACACTGTTCATCATCAGGAGTTTGTGTTGTGCGAGCGAGCGTGTTTGACAGCGATGGTGTTTAGCGTTGATTAAATGATGGCATCTATCTGGGGCTTCGCTATCTCATTTGCGACCTGTAATTCTGGCCCCTGCTTTGTAGATGTGAGGTGAGAAGTTTTCCTCAGAGCTATTTAGAGCTGTTTTCCCACAATGCCATGGTTTTAATTGGTTTTTAACACTTCTGGCAGTGAGTCTCAGAATGACGGGACAAATCCTTGGTTTATTAAAACATCCCCTTCTGTGAAAGCAATACTCCAAGTCAATTATCACGTCGACGGTAAACAGCGCGGGTTATTTTTAAGAGGAGGATGATGTGCGAGAGGTGCGGGGCTGTGACTCACGTGTTGTCACCTCTCATTCTAAATGTGAGCGCTCGTCCGATGCCGTCTGCCTCTTTCCTCGCTAGGGATGGGTTTATTTGGACCGATATATATAATTTGGTCGATACCAGAGTATCGATAAGCTTCATGACAAGCGATACTGTTATCGATACTTGCGTTGTTTTATCTCTGCGTATCCGGGTGTTAAATGGCGAATTAGAGGCTGCTGCCTGTCATTTTCCATCCCCGAATAATGTCCGAATGGCCAAAGTTTGCTCGACGTATGTGAGATATCTAGGGCCATATGATTTGCGTGATGTATTTGTAATTTGAGTGTTTATGAGTGAAAGATCGGCATGGTTGCGCTTGTGGAGCTTTCAGCGTCCGTGTTTCACAACAAGGAAGCTTCCATCAAACACCCCTTTGCGGCAACCTGTCAAAATAAAAGTCCTTTATTTGAGAACAAGTTATAACATTGTTTTTAATAATTAGGCCACGGAGTGTATTTACCTACTTTAGTTAATTGAAGTAAATGTGCTAGTAAAATGATAAGACATTATGATGTGCTCCTATGCTCATGCTAAGTGCTGTAAGTGGTATGCTAAGGAACACACACACGTTTTGTTCTGTGGCATTTTCTGTTTGCTCAGAAAAAAAAGTGAAAGTGACCTATTTGTCAGTTATGGTTACCCATACCCGACATATACCTCTGCTTTTAACCCATCCAGTGAGTAGTGAACACACGCACAGCAAGTGGTGACCACACGTACACCCGGAGCAGTGGGCAGCTATCACTGCAGTGCCCGGGGAGCAAGTAGGGGTAAGATGCCTTGCTCAAGAGCACCTCAATCATTACCTGCCGGCCCTGAGGATCCAACCGGCAACCTTCTGGTCACAAGTCCGACTCTCTAACCATTAGGCCACGATGGTTGGCCTAAGCATTTGTAAGCTGCAGTTCTAAAGTTCATAGAACTAATAAGAAACTTAAAATGTTTGACATATTTTCACGTCATGTGTTTTTGCATCAAATTATAGAGCAGAGTATCGATAACAGTATTGATATCGATAAAATCTTTATGATACCCATCCCTATTCCTCGCTGGCGTCAACTCTGGAAATTCACCTGCAGTTGGTGTCGGGTAGAGGGGACGGCACCTCTCTTCATGACGTCCCGCGGGAGAGTGAATCCATCAGCGCTGACGTGCTTCACAGGTCACACATGTGTCTTTAGTGCTAAAAGCAGTCTCTGTCAGGTCCTGTATCGTCTTCAGCATCCGTCTGGACCGGATTTACTGCTGTCATGTGAAGCACATCATTGAGGACCTGATAGAGGACAGTGTTATTGCTCAGACAAAGCAAATGAAATGAGAGTGTGATTGCTCACGAAGAGTCAGGAGGTGTAAAGGAATGTTGATCGTAGAGGTGAAATCATCTGGATGAGAGTCGATGTTTGAGGACCTTCACTAATATTGACGTTTGATTGGAGGCTTGTCACATCTGAGCTCAGTTGAGTTGACATCTCTTCTCAAACTCATCCGTGACGCACAGATGAGACTTGTTGGGTCATGTGACGGACGGGCAGAGCATGTTGATGACATTGACCTTGAATGTTCAGGTGCAGGTGCAGAACGACTCTGTTTATGTGAGGAGTCAGAAAATCCTCCTCTGTGGTTTCGGACTGTATTTTTCCAGAAGAAAAGAGGATCAGGTAAAGGATTGAGGTTCAAATCAATGCTGGTAAACCACAAAACCAGCCGATGCGTTCAGCTCTGTCTGAAGGAAGAAAGTTCAGCCGGCCCGGCCGTCTCCTGCTCGTGTATCAGAGAGTTGAGTTTGATTCTGTATCACAGCATCACATCGCACTGATCTCCACACGCCACCGCACGTACTGTATAGAAATGGACATTCACCCGTCCTGTGATTGATGGAAGACGGACAGAGACGACAATGTGAATCAGAATTGTTAAGATTGAGTTCGGGTTATATAAAGTATGTGAAGAGGGATTATTTGATTGTTTTTCAGGTATTTGGATATTGAAACAAACAGCAGTTATTCTGAAGTTTAAAGCCGACACCTGAAAGAAACGTCCAGTTTGTGCAATAGAAGAGTTAATGGAAGGTTTTACTGCGGTTAATCACCCATGAAGAGCAGTAAAGATGTTTTACACCACGCTCATGTGAGCTCTGATGTTAAGTACTCGCTGGAATACACCGTGACTTTTAATGGAAAAGAAAATCATTTTTCAGAGGTTCAGGTTTGGGGTCGTGTCAGAGCAACACTTCTCACATGAACAGTATCTGACAGTAATAGTCTTGTGACGTTGAATCAGATGCTTTGATAGCTTTACTCAACATCATCATGACTGAAGATCATCAGAGAACAAACCAAAGGCTGATGTGAGGAACAAACTGAGATTAGGACACCACCTGAAATACATGACAGTGAATGCAGATCTGATCTGTTTTATTCATCTTATCCAGATCTAGTGTTATCAGCTTTTCAGAATCAAGAGAATCAAACGAAGATGGCACTAGTTGGGCTGACTGATGGCTTTGTTGACTACAGTTATCCTGATCTTTGGCGTTATGGGATATCACCATCTAGAACTTATGAACTCATTACAGATGTGTTAAACATATTGAGCGAAATCAGACGTGTATTCTCTCTACACATCAGTAAATATTCTCACTGATAGTTTATCTGCTTTACTTGTCCACACGTGAGGAGGCGAGCGAGAGCACTAAAGCGCTGACAAAGCCATTTCTCTGTGTTTGCGTGTGTGTGTGTGCGCGTGTGTGTGTGCATGTGTGTGTGTGTGTGTGAGGTGTAAGCAGAGCTCATAGGAGATTTATGAGTGTAATAGCGGAATCTGTAATATGAGTTGATTCATTACAACTGCTTCATTCATCTCTGCTCAATTCACACAACACACAAACAGAAAACACACACCATCAACACACATAATCAACATGTCAGTTAGCGTGTGTGTGTGTACATGTTTTTCTATCCCGGTGGGGACCTAAACCTGAATGCACACAACACATGGGGACTCGTGTCACTGTGGGGACCCAAATTGAGGTCCTCATGGGCACAAAAGCTTATAACTTGTACAGAACAATATATAAAAAAAAAAAAAAAATGTTTTGTATGATCTTTAGGTTTAGCGGTTAGGGTTAGAGGTCGGGGATAAAATATACAGTTTGTGCGGTATAAAAAAACATTACGCCTATGGACTGTCCCCACGGAGATAGTAAACCAGACATGTGTGTGCGCAGCCGTGTGTGTGAGAGTGCGTGTGCATGTCTGTGCAGGTGTGTGTGTATGTGTGTGTTAGTGTCAAAGATGTGAGTGTCATTAAACAGTGTAATTATATAAAGCTGAAAATACAAGAAGTATTAATATTAAATATGATATTATTAATTAAATATGATATATATATATATATATAGAAATACAAAATATGTGACCTTGGAGCACAAAACCATTCATAAGATTCAAAGGTACATTTGTAGCAATAGCCAACAAAACATTGATTGGGTCAAAATGATCACATTTAAATTTGATGTCAAAAATCTTTTGGGTATTAAGTAAAGATCGTGTTCTATGAAGATGTTTTGTAAATATCCTATCGTAAATGGTCAAAACTTTTTTTTTGTGAGTGGATGCGGCAAAATGGTGAACAAAAATGGGCTGCAGAACCCGTGTATACTCTTCACTGTGTTGCTCTTTGAGAATGACTCACTCATGTTTGATATCTATGTGAAGATTTTGGGTTCATCTGCTCTACACAACATCATTACAGCGGGAAGCCCATAGAGAGCGTTAAAACAAACCTGCTTCTTCTGAAGAACCGCCTGCTACAGCGGCCATGATTAACTACTTCAAAGGCCTTTTGCTCAATATTGTGATTTTTTTTCACCCTCAGATTCCAGAGTTTGAAATAGTTATATAACCCATTTTCTGTGGTCCAGGGTCACATATAATGAATAGATCCATGAAATGAGTCGATATAGTGAAACACAGGTCTGTAAAACACAGGTGTTACTGTATATCAAATCAAATCACTTTTATTGTCACTCTACCATATGCACCAGTGACACTGTAGGTGAGAAGCTTGTGTGCAATTCCAGCCAATATAGTAGTTCTAACAATTACAGGACAATAAATACAATAAACATGTCTGTACAAAAACACAGTTCAGACAATAGACATTTTCTGTACATACAACAAGTGACAAATTTTACATAAATCTTTATACATGTAACTACATAGTAGCAATATAATGTGTAATGTGTATATAACGCATGCGAGGTAGCAGAATGACAGAATATGCTGTTCAGTTGGTGGTAGTCCAGTTTAAATATTATATAAGATGTTTATAAATGTGTTATGGCGTAAAGTGCATTGCTTATGGATAGTATATGAAGAGTAAATTTGCAAAAACAGATCATTTTGTTTTAAAAAGATTCAAAAATCTAGTTTTTTTTATTATCTTATCATGTGTTTTATATTTTAAGTTAGCTTTATGTTTCTGAGTTATCATTACTTAATCAAAACACCCGACAGTAGTTTGTTTGATATTAATTGGAATGCTCTATGAATGAAAAGTTATCTGTTTTGGCATCTGAATCTGATCAGATTTTTAATCTCGCACACACGTGTCAATAACACAACAGAAGTGTGATTGTTTGTGCAGCTGCTGTGAGCACACACAGTGAAGATTGTTTTGGGTTAAAGCCGATCGAGTCTGATACCTGCGCTGTGTTTGATATGCATTTGATCAGGTTTAGATCTGCTTCAGAATGAATGGGTGTTCAGAACATTTACACACAGAAATGAGGATGAAATATGTTGATAGTGTCAGTGTATAGAAACAAAAGCACTCAGATGTGTGTGATGTGTCATATGTGTGAATTGAATGTGACATGTCTGTGATGTGTGCTGCTCTGACAGATGTTCTCATAGAGCGGCACATCTGCTAAAACATTGATCTGTATTAAATAAATCAAGAGCTTCCCTGTGTGAATGTGTTCTTCTCTTCCTGCTCTGTGAGTCATGTGAGGAGAGAGATGCTCAAATCACTCCAATCCTGTTTTCTCGGAGTGTGTGTGTGTACATGTTTTTATATCCCGGTGGGGACCTAAACCTGAATGCACACAACACATGGGGACTCGTGTCACTGTGGGGACCAAAATTGAGGTCCTCATGGGCACAAAAGCTTATAACTTGTACAGGACAATATTTTTAAAAAATGCAAAATGTTTTCTCTGATCTTTAGGTTTAGGGGTTGGGTTAGTGGTAGGGGATAAAATATACAGTTTGTGCGGTATAAAAAACATTACGCCTATGGACTGTCCCCACGGAGATAGTAAACCAGACAAGTGTGTGTGTAAGTGTGTGTGTGCGTGTGTTAGTGTGTGTGCGTGCGTGCGTGAGTGTGTTAGTGTGCATGCGTGCGTGCGGAGAACCCAGACCCAGCCAGGGGAACCAGTTCTCTTCTGACACCACTGCTGCAGATGAACGTCATCATACGTGTGAGGAAGGAGATGTCTGATGTGTCCATTCTTATATTCACTAGTGCTGGTCAGATTCTGCATCTTTGCTGTTGTTTTGCGGGGTGTTCTGTTCGGTGGCATTCATTGAACCAGAATCACTGTGAATCTGTGAAAACACTAACCCTTTCTCTCCACAGGTAGTGGTCTAGCTTTTGGTGAAACCAGTAACTTTGTATTGGCACCTAATGTATTATGGCTCCTGTATGACATATCGCTCCATTGCTCCTAAACTCTTTGTAAGTCGCTTTGGATAAAAGCATGTAAATGTAAATGTAAATGTAAAATGAAGAAAACTTCTGGTTTCTGGTGTTCATTCAGTCTCATGTAATGAAAGAATGTTGGCTGTAAGAGAGATGATGAGGAATTGAAATCTGTGAACAGACGAATGCCAATGTCAGATAAATCAGGATTAACATTCAGTGTTTATTAGTAAAAGGGCACTGCTGTCTGTTAGTCGTAATGAGAGTGTGATGTGAATGTGCACGCTCGTATTAGAGTTTGATTTCAATCTGTCACGCTTTAGAGGGAACCGTGAGCATTTGCTGCTCAGATGTGACGTAGTTTTGCCACAGATGATCTGAAGAGACTGAAGTGATATCAGCATCTCACGTGTGATTCTCCGGTCTAATGCGCCGTTAAACAGGGACTGGTCTTTGAGGATTTGGGTCAAGAAGTGGGTTGCCCTGATTTCTGCCCCACTCACGTTAGGCCTTTGAGAAGGGATGGGCCATATTAGATCGTGTGGAACTAGTCTTCCCACGATATAAACCATTAATCCTAGTTGATGAAGCTGAGAAAGAGAAGCTCTAAGTCTCGTGAAGGATGGCACTGGAGAAGTTAATGTTTAGTGTCACTTTCCTTTTATCAAATCCGTATGTTGATAGTCATAATACATGAAAACACAAGCACATTTAGTTTGGCTATAAGTCTTCATTCAAACATGGTTATATGTTATGCATGCGTGCGCATTGCACAAATTGTTTAGTATGATTTCTTTCTGTCAGGGGCGTCGACCTAAAGCTCTACTGCGGCACATTACTTCTTTTCTTAAAACCTCCTGTGTGCAAGAAATGTGCAACACAATGCACTGTACAAACTTCCCTCGCTTAAACCACTGCAGTGCAACAATACTGGGGAAGGTCAACGTTATGTTTTAAAAAATATTGAATTATCTTCAACATACTTAACATAAACTTGGAGAGAGAGGAGAGGGGAGGGGAGGGGAGGGGAGGGAGAGGAGAGGAGAGGGAGAGGAGAGGAGAGGAGAGGAGAGGAGAGGAGAGGAGAGGGAAGGGGGGAGGGGGGGAGGGGAGGGGAGGAGGAGGGGGGGGAGGACAGAGAGGAGAGAGGAGAGCAATATACAGTTTGCATGATGTGTATATGGAGTTTTAGTTCATTTAATTCTTTCTTTACTACAACCTTTTGAAGTCGAATGTCACTATTATATTTTATATTTACAAAAACACTGTTAGCGTTTGACTTTTTGATGAACGTTAGTGTTTCTGAGGCTCTAGACTACATGCAGCTACTATCACAGCGGTGGATGGTGTCAGAGTTATATCGTCATTTCTATCGCCACACAACAAATAGCAGAAAATGCCGTGGCCACATCGCCTATCCCTACGTTTGAGATGGATGAAGAGCTGTTATTACAGTCGACGGCGCTTGAGAAGAAATGGATAAATATGAGGGGTTTCATTGCACGGAACAGTAGTTAGATAACACCGTCCTCCCTGTGGATCTTCTCTCTCTCTCTCGTTTGATCTTTCTCTCCATCACTTCACGCTAGAACAGAGTAGATCAGGGAAGTGTGTGTGTGTGCGTTTTACACTGGAATCCTGACGAAAGATCTTCTGAGGAAGGAAATCAAATGAAAGGTTAAACAATAATGGATGTGCAGCGTGCCACTAAACATTCACAATGTCTCTGTGCGTATATTAGCTTCTGATGAGCATTTTCAGCTCCACCACAAAACCTCCTACACTTTCATTGGAGTTTGTACGACAAGGAAATCTTTGCACTAAAGGGAATACATTAAAGCCAATGCATTTCCTTCCAGCAAATCAATGCAGCTGGAGTTAAAAGAACACAGAAAGTGCTGTTCCTGTCTAAAGCCAGAGAGAGAGAGACTAACAACAGCAGCAGATCTTGTCTTTTATTCAGCAGACGCTCGCAGGCCGTTCGAGCTGTAGATTCCTTCATCCGCTCCCTGGGAATTGAACCCACGACCTTGAATTTGCATCCGACGCGTCACCAAAATCCCTCAGGAACTTTTAATGGACTTTCAGCAGTACAGCTTGACGCGGGCGGCATCCGTTCAGCGAGAGCTGGCGTCCTCCGATTGATTACGCTGATGTGACTCCCGGGAGAAGCCGTACCCATCCAGAGTCTATTACACACAGACGACTCGGCCTCCGTCCCTAACTGATGATGTTAGCCTGAGACGGTAATGACCGGTTTCAGACGCGCGCCGCGTGAAGCTTTCACAGGGTTAACAAGATTATAAACCTCTGCCATTATCCTGTCAGCCGTGACAGACTACAGCGAAGAGGATTTCTGCACAATGCAGAGGCATCCAACACACTCGCAAATAAACAAGAAATAATAACACAGCCGACAAATAAGACTTCTGCTAATAGATTCTGAATGTGGTGGAGACGTGAACACGGCCGTTTGTGAAACTCTCACCCTGAATCTCACTCTTATTCTTTTCACGCTCAGATTTTCTCTTGAATGACGCCGCCGCTGGTGCTGTGAGACCAGCGTTCACTGGACTTTACTCGGGTGGAAATTGATTAAGGAGCAGATGAACCATTTCTGCCACCCACTTACTGGCCAAATTTCCCCAGATAATCAGATTAATGGCGTGACCGCCGGCAGACGGACTGAAGGGTTTCGTGAGGAATCAAGAAAGAGATTGATGTGATCAGTTGCACTTTCATTTCAGTAGATTAAAAACAAGCCTGTCGGGGCGGAGCGGAGCGGGGATTATCTGTACCTCAGTGTGGGTCACATCTGTCCATTCCCTCTCTATAGGCCGGTTGTGTGATTGACAGCTGGTGGGCGGGGTCGGGTGGATTATTGCTGGAATTTAATCAAATCCTTCAGATTGTCAATCAGATGATGTCATATGCTGCCAGCGGATGCTGGGGGTGTGTTAGAGAGTGAGAGAAGCGTGTGTGTGTTGTTGTGTGTCCTTCACTGACGTCTGCACAAACTGTACTTCACTACAGAGGACACCAGGAAATTCTCTTTTGTGTCTCCAGCTGCTTTCAGCCTCACTGTGACCTCACACACACCTCAGAGATGGGATGAGCTCACACACGGCTCTTGCTGAATCAATGGAAGAGACAGAAATGTTCTCCGTCTGTGAGATGTTGAGATGAAATAGAAGCAGAAGGAGTGCTCAGATACAGACACGTGCTGAAGTCATTTATATTTGAGGATCTGTTGTGTCTGAGAAGAAGGAAAGTCTGTTGATTTCTTGCACACATACACATGTAACACCAGAAAACAGAAATTCGATGCTATTCTAGATGAAGTAAATGTGTGTGTGTGTGTGCGTGTGGGTTGTGTGTGTGCGTGTGTATGCGTGACACTATGTGGTATTGATGTGATGTTTTACATGTTTGTCTCTGTTCATCCAGATCAAACTTTAAAGAGAACGACACCAGTGTCCATGTGCCTGGAAAACTCATTACCACTGGCCTAGATTCACGCACACACGCCACACACACGCACACACACACACACACACACACAGTAGCAGGTAATCCTCAGCCTGGGGCAAAAGCACCGAGTAAGAGATAAAGTCAGAATAATGCGTCAGAAATCTGCAGCTCATCACATTGTGACTCTGATCATGTGACTTCAGCTGAAGCGTCTCTATGGCGACAGTCTCTTATTTTAGAAATCTCTAATGATTGTTATTTTAAAATCAATAACCAATCAGATCAGTCCGTCCTCACTGTTGTACTTGATACACCCATGAATGTGAAATCACAGTGACACACACAGACAGTGACAACAATCGTATGATTAAAGGGACACTTCACCCAAAAATGAAAGTTCTGTCATCATTTACTCACCTTGGAGTTTTTCCAATTGTGTATAAATGTCTTTGTTCTGATGAACACAGAGAAAGATATTTGGAAGAATGCTCGTAACCAGACAGATCTCAACATTTATTGACTCCCATAGTAGGAAAAAGAACAATGGTAGTCAAAAGTGTCCCAGAACTGTTTGCTGTCCTACATTCTTCAAAATATCTTCTTTTGAGATCAACAGAACAAAAAAATGATAAAGTAATTTTTCCTACTATGGGAGTCAATGGGGTTCAGAACAAAGACATGTATAAAGGTTTGGAACAACTGAAAGGCGAGGAAATGATGACAGAATTTTCATTTTTTGTTGAAGTATCACTTTAATAAACACATTCATTCATTTATTCCACACGGTCTGAAGAAACATTTGTCCCGCCAGTAATAAAGTTAATATTCCTAACATTTCTTCACGGTTGCTAGGCAACACATGGCCTTGACACGTTAGTACAGTATACAGTGTGCATTTATAGTCCTTTTACTGTAGATTCAGTGTCACTACTACTGTGTGTGTTTCCCTGTGTGTGTGTGTTGTGAATGTGTGCGTTTCCCTGCTTGTGTGCGCGTGTGTGTGACACACACCCTCACACACACACAGCTTAAGTGTGGGATAGATGTTGTGATGTTGATTTGTGTAGTTTCATTCGAGTGGTCAGTGTGTGTTTGTGCTCTTAACAGTGAACAACTTGTGATTGTGTTTCAGTAAATTCTTCTGTTAGTTTAAAGGGACAGTTCACCCAATAATGAAGATTCTGTCATCATTCACTCACCCTCAGCTTGTTTCAAACCTTTATACTTTCCTGTTAAGAAAGACATTTGGACGAATGTTAGCAATTGTCAGTTTTGGGACATCATCCACTACCATAGTAGGAACAGATATTGAATTGAACACAAAATGAGATATTTTGAAGAATAAAGGAACACAAACAGTTCTGGAGCACCTTTGACTACCATTTAATGTGTCCTACTATGATGGACCCGAACTTCAGTCAGACGGCCGAAACACAAGTCACTGTGAATAAAAGCATCTGTTAAAGAAGTGATTCATCTAGACGTGAGAAGTTCACCTGACCAATAAGAGCAGACCTGTGATAACACACGCCCACTGATTTCCATGAGTCTTTTAACATACACGACGACATCATGACAACATCACACACACACACATACACACGTGTGTGCGGTGGGTTCAGTGCTAATCAATTCAATCCTTCCTGTTTCATTAAACACGGTCAGTGAGTCGTCCTGCTTCACTGCACACCAGCCAATCACACGCTGAGCTCTGGCCCATTATTATACCATTAACACTCTCTGATTGGTTGACACTCTGAACCCGAGGCACACTTAATGAAGGCTTGTAGTGCAAAATTTGCGCGTGCGTTTGTGTGCTTGTCTGTGTGTGTGCGTGTGTGTGTGTAATATGAAATGTAGCATCATTGGAGCAGGTGAGTGTGGGCTTTCTGACATGTAAAATGAGCATCAGTCTTTGACTGCATTAACATCGCTCATAAAGGAGAGTCCATTAAGAAAGCTTTTAGCAAATCAGCCGTCTCTTCTCAAAGACTTCACAAGGACAAAACCAAGAGTCGGCCCGTCAGAGATCCACATGAGCTTTACTCCACACATTTACCTCAACACGTTATTTTAACAATCTGTCAATGATGACATCACCTCTCAAAACACTGATAGTTTCAGATCAAACCTGCACGTCCACACACACAGAGGAAGGATGGATCAGATCTCTGATGACGTCCGTCTCATTAACCCTTCATGTCAGGATGCACTGAAACAGCATTTGATCATAGAGAAGAGAGTGTTGATCTCTGACACATTCTCTATGCAGATCTTACTTTCATTCATTCAGGGAGTGAAGGTCAGAGGTCGTCTGAAATCTATTTCCATCAGAATTGCTCCAATCACTTGTTCTTCGGCTGTCTGTCTGTGTCTCAAAAATTGGATGTGTTCTTTTGTCACATGTTTGAAGCGGCTGGTTTGTCAGGAGCTCAGACAAGCAAGAATTCAGAGAGCCCCACCAAATCAATAAATGAACTGACAAAGAATGAAGCGCAGAACAGAAAGCAGCGGTGCTTCACATGATGAGGCCCAACACACGTGATGTGTTTCAGGGGTTCAGTTCTTCATCTACTGAAGATGTGCTTTGATTTCTCACACTTCATTGTTCTGCTGTGATTTCACAGTCACCTGCTCCCTGCAGACTGAATCTCATTAGAAAACCAGAGGAGAAAATGAGCCGCATCAGCAGAAGAATCTGAGTCACAGGAAAGCCTTTGAGGATCCTTCAGTCATATGGACCTGTGTGTGCGCGCATGTGTAAGTGTGTGCGCATGTGTGTGTGTGTGTGCGCGTGTGTGTGTTCGTGTGTGTGTTTGTGTGTGCATGTGCAGACACCCTCGCCAGACATGCGTGTGTGTGCGCATGTATGTGTGCGCATATATGTGTGTGTGTGTGTACATGTTTTTCTATCCCGGTGGGGACCTAAACCTGAATGCACACCAACACATGGGGACTCGTGTCACTCATGGGCACAAAAGCTTATAAATTGTACAGAAAAATATTTTACAAAAATGTAAAAAGTTTTCTATGATCTTTAGGTTTACTGGTTGGGTTAGTGGTAGGGGATAAAATATACAGTTTGTACGGTATAAAAAACATTACGCCTATGGACTGTCCCCACAGAGATAGTAAACCAGACATGCGTGTGTGTGTGTGAATTTGCTGTTGTAATAAACTCATCTTGACTGTTGAATGTATCAGTGCCACACTGAATGAACGCTGTTTAAAGACGCAGCGTCTGCATTATAATGTGTTAAGATGACATTAACATCAGAAGACACTTTAAATATATATTATAATAATAACACCACAGCGTCCCTGTAAAAGACTACAGTTCTGTCATCAATTCTATTCCAGTGAATGGGAAGAACAGAGGGGAAATGTGTGTCGGGTGTCTTTCATTTCAGATCAGATGTGATGTGATGATGTAATGAATGAATGAATGTGGTCAGATCAGTGAGCGCGGACTTCTCATCTCAAGTGTGATGTGTCATAACAGGACTGTCTGTGATTGGTGGTATAGATGTGACTCTGGTAAATGAATGAGATCAGATCACACACACGTGTACATTATACCGCCTCTGGGCCTGATGAATCCGTGTTTATCAGACGCGTGTGTTCACTCACGAGCGCTTGAGCTCAGTCGATGTGTAATGACACAAAGAGGACCCGACCTTCTCCATCTTTCAGTTAAACGTGAGGATCACATGTTCAGATGTTCAGATGAGATGTGTTTGTGTTTCTGCAGTGTTTTTAGCTCTGTTGTGTTTAATGGTGAGAGAGAGACGCAGTCATGCTGGTGTTTCTTCAGGAGCTGCTTTGGTTTGATCTGTACTCGCTCTCTTTCTCTCTAATGGCCGCAGAGGGGCTGATCGCTGCAGGATTAAAGAGTGTTTAGTCCGGTCAATGCTGCCAAACAAGCGTCTGCACTCTCAGTATGCACAGCAGCACACCACAGACACCAGAGAGAGAGAGAGAGAGAGAGACGGCTTTGTGTGTTCTCATGTGGCCTCTCCATGTGATATGATATTAGCTCCTATTGATTAATTGAAGTATCTTCTCCTGTGTGTGTGTGTGTGTGTGTGTGTGTGTGTGTGTGCGTGAGTGTGTGCATGTGTGAGTGTGCTTGTGTGGCCCCGCGGGAGACTGCTGTTCCTCTGTGAAATTTCAATTAGAAATAACTTCATTGCTTATTGCTCCCTGGAGACAGAGATCTTATCCTTCACATCAATAACAGCAGCAGCTCTGTCTGTCAAACGACTGCCTTCACACACACACACACACACATGCACACACACACACACACAACCCCATAAAACACACGCACATGCACACACACAAAGTGTTTGAATGTCTTGCTTTAAATGAACTGTGCCTCACAGAAGGGGTGCCTCAGGGCTCAGTGCTTGGACCATTGCTATTTTCTGTATACAGGACATCCCTAGGCTCTGTCATTCGGAGACTTCTATCTCTTTTCTACTCTTTCTATCAAAAAAATGTATAATAAAACTTTAATTCTGTATACTGTGGAAGGCTATATGAGACCAGTTTTACTGCACTTATGCTTTTTGTTGTCCTTATGTTGTTTCAATTGCTTCCATTGTTTACCTCTGTTGTAAGTCGCTTTGGATAAAAGCGTCTGCTAAATGACTAAATGTAAAGTCAAGTTAAAGTCAAAGTCTGCTTTATTGTCAATTTTGCCACATGTTCAGTACATACATATAGAGGATTGCGTTACTCTCAGACCCGTGCTGCATACAAATAACACTACACAGAATACAAATATCTCAACAAGGCACTGGTAAAAAAAATACAGATATTATATGTAAAATACAACTTCACAAGCAGGGATATTTAAAAAAGAAGATAGGTAACGGCAGATGAGTGCAAACAGTGAAATACACAACAGTGCAGATGTGCGGGAGTGCAAAGATCTTATTAGTCTGTTTAAAGTGACGAAGAGAGCAGGCTTTGTTTAACCTGTCAGAAGAGGTCGTTGAAGAGGGGCAGACCGATGCTGAATGAGGTAGTGAGCAGTGACTAGTGTGGGTCAGTGTGTGTGGTGGGGGGGAGGACCTTCGGATGAGGTCAGAGTTCAGTGGTGCATGGGGCAAGAGAAGGGAGGGGGGGCAGGAGTTTAGCTTCCTGACTGCCTGCTGGATGAAGCTCTCCTTAAGTCTGCTGGTCCTGACCTGGAGACTCCGCAGTCTCCTCCCTGATGGCAGCAGCCTGAAGAAGCTGTGTGTCGGGTGGGTGGGATCACCAGCAATACAAAGGGCTTTGCACGTGAGACAGGTTCCATAAATGTCCTGGAGGTTGGGGGGACACCAATGATCTTCTCAGCTGCTCTCACAGTCATGACTGTAAACACACTTCCGACATGGGAAGATTACATTCATGTGCATTTATAGGAGCAAACACACGTGTGTGTCAGAGTAATTAAACTTTTTTCTTTATGTGTTTATGGTTTGTCCATGAACAGAACCAAATTAGAGCCTTATTGATCATCTCATTGACAGAAAATTGTGTGTGTGTGTGTTTTCACTGATGCCTCAAACAGCAAAACAGTGACAGACAGTTCTGAGAGAGAGAGACAGACAGAGGTTTCAGTGTGCGGTGAGACAGTAGGAAGCGAGTGATGCTGAGCTGGAGAAGGTCGTGCTGTTCTCTTTTATGTAGCAGCAGCGTCTGAGGCGGCCCGCGGCTCTATTGATTGTCTGAGGCTTATGTTTTATTGAAGTGTGTGTGTGTGTGTGTGTGTGCTGTGCTGTGTGAACTCACTGTTCCTGTGGTTGTTTCTTCCCAAGTCGCCATCATCTCTGTTATTATCAGTATATTGTGAAGTATTCTGCTTGAATCCCTTTCATTCATCTCTTCTAATGTGTCTGTCTGTCTGTCACAGGGTTACTCTAATCATCTGTCTCACATCATCTGATATCAGACAGTGGTTACTTCAGCTGTTTATCTCTCGTCCCTCCAGAGGCTGTTTCAGGTCTCTCTCTCTCTCTCTCTCTCTCTCTCTGTCTCTCTCTATGTCTGTCTGTCTGTCTCTGTATATCATGTTAGTGTTAGTTCAATGCTCATGACAGGTTGAGCGTGCTGAGAAGTTCTGAGACAGAAACCAGGAATAAAAATCAGGGAGGAGAAGCACTGATCATTCATCTTACTGTCATACTTCATATACATTCATTCCACACATTTCCATTCATTTTGTGTTCTGGGTGCTGCAGGTTTTCTTTAGAGAGCATGGCGGCGCCAGCTGGGACTGGGCTTGATTGCCTCACTCGGAGTCATGGAGTTAAGATAGTGGCCGTGGCGAGTGTGGAGGATTGTTGTTTGGGTGTAGGAGAAGTTGTTGGGCATCAAAACATTCTCTCTGCGTCCAGAATGAATAATGCGACGGTGATCCTTGTAAATTCGGTGGAGAGAGCAAATGAGGTGGTTGCGTGGGGAATAATCATTAACGAAACACTTACACCCGTTCTACCTCTGTCTTTACCGTCAAAAAATATGATCCTATATATCCAATGTTCCCCCTTATCTAAGTGATGATATTCTGAAACAGGCACTCTCACGATATGGGAAGTTGGTTTCGCCAATAAAAAAAAATACGATTGGATGCGGGTCTCCTTTGTTGAAACATGTGGTTTCTTTTAGGAGGTTTGCTTTCATGATAGTCAATGACGACGCTGAACTGGATTTGGCTCTTAATTTCCGGGTGGATGATTTTGAATATGTAGTGTTTGTCACGACAGACAAAATGAAATGCTTTGGATGCGGTAAATCGGGACATCTAGTCTGTGCATGTCCTGATAAGGATAACGCTGCTCGTAGTAGTAGGAATAAGGATGTAACGGAGGAAAATAATGCAAAACCGTCTGAGGTCGTTCTGGCCGAAGTAATGCCGAACACGGATAAATCTGATGGGGAAGGGTCATCTGTTGTGAAGCCAGCTGAAGCTGGATCGACCTCAACGGATTACGTGAATGAAGGCAGGGATATTTCTCAAACTTCTATATGGCTGTGGAAGATGTGATGTTGAACAGTGATGTAGAAAACATGAGGGAAGATGACACGTCTGAGATAGAAATGGAGCATAAGATGTTCAAAGTGCCTAAAAAATGGAAAAATAAGGAGAAGATTAGTAGCGCAAAGTGTTTTAAAAAAGGGGAGTTTTTCAGTGATCAGATGGAGTCGGAAAGTGAAGGTGAAATGTCTGATTGAAGTACAGCGATGTCACAGACTGAAGGAATAAGCAGAAGTTATAAGGATATAGACATTCAACGTTTTCTCAAGAACACAAAAAATAAAAGAGGTGTGATTGTAAAGGATTATTTTCCTGATCTAAAGCAGTTCTATGATAAGACTAAAAGTTTAATGGCAGAGGAACGTTTTTCAGACTTGAACGAAAGTTGGCACGGAGTTAGATGGAATTGAGCACTAAGAACATTTTTAATATGGGTCTGTTTGTTTTTGTTTGCGTGTTTTTTTATTTTAGCATGACTGCAGCTCATGTCTCCTCCTTGAATGTTAATGGTGCTAGAGATCAAAGAAAAAGAGCTAATCTCTATGAAATCATTAAGCAGAAAAATATAGATGTCATTCTTACAAAATTGGAAAATTATAGTTTTGATTTTATATGTGTGTATGTCCCCAACTCAACAACTGATAGGATGCTCTTTTTAAATACTCTATGTTCTGTTTTACAAAATGTTTCTAACGATGATTATTTCTTTTTGGGAGGTGATATAATTGTACAGTGAGTGATTGTGATAGATGCCATCAAGAAAACGTCTTGTTCAGCTAATTAATAGGCCTGAGTTAAGTGATGTGTGGAGGACTTCATGGCAGCACACCTGGGTGCATACACGTGACAATGCTTTGTCTCTGGCCAGACTGGATAGATTTTACACGTTTAGTCATCATGCTGCCATTTTTTAAAGATTGTTGTATTTTTTTTAAGCCTTAGAGTGCTTATTGGCACTTTAACTCAACTTTGTTAGACAATAAGGATTTTATATGCACTTTTAAATTGTTTTTCATTACAAAAGTGGTGGGATTATGGCAAAATCCAAATTAAACAATTTTGTCAGCAGTATGCTCACAATAGTACAAAAGCTTTGAACCAATCTATGAAAAACTTAGAGAATGATATAATGAAGTTACAAGAATTGGCAGAAACAACAAAGTTACTTAAAAATTCTTATCGAAAAATCAACTATCAAATGGTTTTGGTGTTAATTGTTATTGTTTCAACTGCTTAACCTATTTGTGATTTAAACATTTTAGTAGTGGCCTCACTGCGTCATTTACTTCAGACCTCAACACTGAGCACATGAGCCTCAATCATGGTAACAATCATCAAACATCTCATTGAAAAAAACTCTAAATACTAAAGGTAACTAACAATGACAACAAAAACAAAAAATATAGCCAGCAAGCACTTAAATAGCAATCATTTTAATCATTTTAACCAGCTAATTGAATATTCTGCAATGGACGCTGGGAACTTTCAAACACTAGAATTTTTGATTATTACACTAGTTTTTGAGATAACACAGTTTGGCAAGTTGGTCAAACTTCTTGACGCGCTTTGGACAATCACTTAGATATCTAAGTACGGTCAACAAATTAATCTTTGTTGGTACCACATTTTGACTAATTCTGTTCAGCATACTCAAAATAATACATTCTTCTTTTCTACTAAAAAAACTGTGTTCAATTTACTTTAATATCTTTGTTGGGAGAACAATTTGAAGTTGTATTTTTTACAGTGTAGTGGATCATAAAGTACGCACAATGTTGCTTAGTTCATTTGGCAGGGCCAAACTTTGAAAATATGGAAGGAGTGGCCCTAATTCAAGACGCTTTGAATTGTTTCATTTACTAGAAAAATTGAAAAAAAGACTCACCTCTGATGAACTAAAACTTTTATCGGATAGTTGTGAAAGAATACTGTCCCAAACGAGAATGATGTTTTATCTGATTTTATTCTTTTTCCTGTGTTAGATGATGTTTCAGGAATGGTTTTAGTTTCTGGGGATTCTCTATGTCTTCATTTGTTTTTAAATACTGGCAAATCCTTTTATAAAGCTTGTGTTTCGGTTTTCAACAAAAAGGTACTTGATAAGAGCGTTGATACACCATGGCGTAGCGTTTTAAAACTGTGTGATAATGTCAAACCGGAAGGGAGAGCATTGTATAAGCCACCTTTGAATAAAAGAGTTGGGGACATACAATGGAGACTTTAGCAGTCAATGCTTTTATTTCGGTTTTAAATTCTCATGTTACTGCAGAGTGTCCTTTTTGTTTAAAAAGAGACCATTTTACATGCTTATATGAACTGTTTTAGACTGAAAATTTAGTTTGATTTATTACGTGTTTTGTTTCTTAGTTGTAATGAATCCTTTTCCACAGAGGTTTTTATAATTGGAAATATGTTAGCAGAAAAAAGTTTATTTGTCAATGTTGAAATTTTATTTTAGGTCAAGCAAAGTTATCGATTTATATGTCTTGAAAGTATAAAATTGAATCGGGTTCAGATCAAGACACCAATGCCATGTTTGCATCTACGGTTAAGGCAAGAATACTTATTGATTTTCATTTTTACAAATCAATGTATGATCTTATGACTTTTGAAATGAAATGGTGTGAAAAAGGAGCTTTGTGCTCTGTTGTGGGAACTTATTTTTTTATTTTTAACTAATATAGACGATTTTTTTTTCTTTTGTGACATTACTATGTGACCACGTGCTGAGGACGTCTTGGCAATTTTCCATTTCTTCGAATTTTTGCTAACATTCCAGAAACGTCGTAGCCACGTCCTCCAACAACGTGGTGAATTAGTCACATGGAGAAGGTTGTAGCAACGTGATGTACTGGTCTTCAGATAACACCGGTCACTTGATTAATGAATGTGATCATTTCATTTGACCTCACTGCATGATATATTACTTTAGCGGTTTGTTGGCGTGTTTAAATGAACGGACCCTGATGTTTGTGAGTGTGACTGAAGAAGCTTTTGATGGTTGTATCTAAAAACAGACATCCTGCTAAACTCATATGGTAAGACTAGAATATAATGTAAAGCTTATAGATGTCAACTAATATCTGCTTAAAATCCTCTAAATTGTGTTGATGTCTTTGGTATTTACTTCAGTATCTAAATAAAATGTCTGATGCTGATGTACAGTGCTGTGTTGAGTTTAATTAATCGTTATACTTTGTATAATACATATTTAACTAGAACAATGTTCTTATTATGCATAAAATTGAATCTTTAATTCACAGATTAAAACATGTAAGGGACAATTTGTTTAAATAAAGTGATGAAAGCCATTTGAACTGTTTGGTCATTGAGACGCACTGGTCACGTCCCAGAAACCTTATTTGGTACAGTACATTGGCGTGATGAATATGGTCCGTTCCATTTGCATCTTCAGGAGGTAATCATCACGTCCCACTCATCACGATATGGTCCAGTCCAGTCGTCACAACGTTACTGTGTTAGCTGGGATATCACTTAAAGCATTGGTGTCTGAAGATTCTTGTAGTGTTTTAACGTTGAATACAGAGAGAGAGAGAGAGAGAGAAGTGGCTTGAGTTCATAAAGCTGTGAGTAGAGACATCTTTGTCATGTGTGTAATGGAGAGTTTTCCCACTGGAACCAATTTACTGCGACGGGAGTGTGGATGTGTGTGTCTTTACAGGTGTGTTAAATATCTTTCACAAGCCCCGCTGGACTTTTATGAAGCTCAGCAGAAGTGCAGCTGTGAGATTTACCAGCAGAAGTAAAGAAGCACAGGTCCATGAATTGAGTGTAATTGGCGGGCGGCGATCGACACGTCTCTGTTGTCTTGTGTGTGTGTGTGTGTGCATGCTGCGTCACGGGTGACTCCACACAGGTTGTGTTCAGAAACACTCATTAACCTCACCCAGTCGATGTGTAACCACGGTAACCCACAGTGACACCTGCGTGAAGCTGCTTTAACCAGTCAAGAACAGATGTTTCTCATCACATCAGTGTGTCTGGATGAAGATTTGTGGTGTTCAGCTTCATATCCCACCAGACACATAGTGGCCAAGATGAGTGGCGTGTGTGTGATTGTGTGTTCTTGTTTTCATACATTGTGAGGTCCAAATGTAAAAGACTTACACACAATTCAAATGGATTATAAAACATACTAAATGATGATTATTTGAAAATGTAAAAGAGCAGAAAGTTTTCTGTGATGGTCAGGTTTTGGGGTTGGCTTAGCGGAAGGCAATACAATAGAATACATTTGTGTGAGTGTGTGTGTGTTGACCTTGCTGAAGGACTGAAAAAATCGATGTTGTTCAGTCTGCTCTGACGGACATCTGTCAATCACCTGCTGACATCTGTCAGCTCTGATGTGGTGGTGAAGGGCTTGTCAGGATTATAGTTAGTCTGTCAGATCGTCAGGAGTGATGTGATGTGTGGGACCGTAGCTCTGGTCTGGTCTGGTCTGGTCTGCTCTGGTCTGCTCTGGTCTGGTCTGGTCTGCTGAATTTGATTCATGTGATCTGTGGTTTGACAGACGGCAGATTTTGCATCTTGTTTTGTAGCGGTGTGAAACTGCTTATGCAGAACGAGAGACGTCTGTCTAGAGATTGAAACTCTTAATAAAACCTTAAGAATTATCTCACACACACCTGCCTGTGTGCTCCAGTTTAACACCTCTGTATGTGTGTGTATCTGAAAATTGTGTGTAAGCTGTTGATTTCAAGAACGGACACAGCTTAAACAGGACAGAGAAAGGGTTTGTACAGCCCAGCTGCCAGCAGCACTCTGAATGTGTGTGTGTGTGTGTGTGTGTGTGTGTGTGTGTGTGTGCGTGCGTGTGTGTGTGTGTGCGTGTATGTGTGTGCGCTGTAGTGTAGAGGAAACCTGAAGTAATCCTATTTGTCAAGATCACAGGTACAAAGTGAGCTGCCACCTGGCAAGACCTCTAGTGCCTCACAGCAAGTGTGTGTGTGTGCGAGCGAGCGTGCGTGCGTGCGTGCGTACATGTGTGTGTGCAATGTTATTTGTGATGTGTGATATACTGCTGATAAACAGAGTGTGTATGAATTGAAAAGTGTTTGTGTGTTTTCAGCTTATAGACTCATGTAAAGACACAACACAACGTGTGTTTCATCATCGTCACATCATTACTGTAGTGATGCTCTCACGGGTCCAGTGAATGAACTCTTGATGTTCTATGGATCATATCATATCATATCATATCATCTCTCTCTCTCTAGAGAGCGAGCTCTCGTCTCTATCTCTTCGCTCTCTCTCTCTCTATCTCCTCTCTCTCTCTAACTCTCGTCTCCTCTCTATCTCTCTCTCTATCCTCTCTCTCTCTCTCTCTCTCTCTCTCCTCTCTTCACTCTCACTCTCACTCTCTCTTGTCAACTCTTGTCAGTTGATTCAGATGTCTGTAGTGGAAGTGTAATGAGGAGATGTTCTGCTGTAGTGCTAATGAAGAGCAGAGCTCTCGTGTTCAAGTCTTTTGGTTAATTCTGCATTTATATTGTGTGTGTGTGACAGCACATTAACATGGATGCAATGGCATCTGGAGGAGCGCTGGAGCTTTGACACGCGTGTGAAGTGTGTTGTGTAAACTGCAGAAGATGGAGGACAGATGGAATTCATTAATTCACAATCTGCAATTGAAACTGTGCATTCAAGTTGTGCCAATTATTTCTACTCGGAGACTTTATTCTGTCACGCTGTCCTGAGGAGCCCGTGCACACACACACACACACACACACACACGCACACACACACACACGCATGCAGAGGAGGGCACAGCTGAGGTGTCACACAACAAAAGTGAGCGAGAGAGAAATAGCTACAGCTCATCTCTTCACTCTTATGAGTTCTTATGAAACATGTGAGATACTGGGATGTCACGTTTCTTCCTGTGCTGTTGCCTAGCGATAGAGAAGAGCTGTCCTCACTGATCTGGTTCAGTTGAACAGAAGTCCGATATCAGTCAGTGATGTGTGGAGATGTTTATCTTCTGATGATCTTCACAGACTCCTCGGATCATTGTGTGTGTGTGTGATGTGTTGACAATTAAAGGTGTCGCTGTGCAGTCAGACTGAAGTGTTTAGTGCAGAACATGACTGAGAGGAGTGAAGCTGTGGCCTGTGAAATGAGCTTCACTTCATCTGCAGCACATCTGCTCGACTGACACTCATTTCATAGAGTTCTGCTCCGCCGTCAGTCCTGCGGCTCTCTGAACATCTACACACGCTCTTCCCAGAAAAATGCCCTATTGTTGCTAGTCGGTATAGAGTGGCGTGTTTCCATAGCAACAGAATGATTGGAGCGTTGAGCGGCGAATAATGAAGCGCTCGTGCTGGAGATCACAGTCAGCTGTGAGTGAGATTCAACACAACAACAACCTGTGCGTGTGTGTGTGTGTGTGTGTGTGTGTGTGTGTGTTTTACAATTTCAGAGAGTCACTCAAGCGGCAACCTTTCGATCTCTCAAGTGAACCCAACACGGAAGTGACTTAAACTGCAATTCATTGACTAGCCACTAGAGACTGTCTCCAAAACAGAGCAGAATCTCTCTGAGCCCCGTGTTAAAACGACCAACCTTACGGCTGCTACAAAACATGATTTTGGTCTATATAGCTCATTTTGTCCTTCATGAAAGCTGTGAGGGGTAAATGTTTTATAACATAACCCTTTCAATTATGTTAAAGGGCTTATGTGGCATGAACACGTGTTGTTCTGTGTCTGTGGTGTGTTATAAGTTGCTCATGCATGTATTAGACACATGAAATTGCAGAAATGAAAGTGTGGGATCAAAAGAGTCATTCTATCTAAAAGCGAATACCCAGACCTGCCTGAAACGCCTCGTGTAGCCACACCCCCTCAAATCTACGTCAGCTGGTGGTCTGATTTGACTAAGACCGCCCAAATATAGACGCAAGTAAGGTGGTGCACCTGTCAGTACAACTGAAGAGGAACCTGATGTTCCAAATATGGTCAGAGGCGTCACATTTCCCTCACACGCTTGCAGTATAACACCAATCACTACTCACTGGTTAACTGGCCAATCACAGCACACCTCACTTTTCAGTGTGTTTCAGAGAGGCGGAGCAAAGAGGAGACACAAATCTGCACAGTGTGTGGAAAATACAGCGTTTATCAACCTTAAATCATGTGTACACATTGACTAAAACAAACCATAATATTCCTTTTAGCCGTGTCATATGACCCCTTTAAGCCTTCAAATTCTGCATATTTGAGGGCGTGGCCACTTGAGTGACAGGTGGATTGATGTTGCTGTCTCTACAGTCTATGGTCACTACTAACCTCAGCTACAACCACGTCATCTTTGCCCATTTTCCATTAGCCGTGGGTGACGTGCTGCCAAGATGGCGAGGACAGGCTCCGCCCACTTTAAACTTCAGAAGTGCTCTTCACAAACCTGCGAGTGACGTCATGGACACTATGTCAATGTTTTATACAGTTGTAATATTGACATATTAAAGCATTTAAAAAGGGCAAATATATATACAGTATATATATATATATATATACTTTAAGGTTATCTCTGAGAGATATAACTTTAGTAAATAATATATGTCGGCTTAATTTATGTCTTTATTTTCTGTCTACTGTAATATTACCTGGAAAATTCTATTGAGTTGAAATGTCTTAGTTTGTTCATTGTTTATTTTGGGGAGTATAGGGATTCTATACATGTTCATTCAGTAGGAAGTAGAGGACTTTTATTTTGAAAGGTTTGCACCTGGGGAGAGGAAGGCCTGGTGAAAGAAAAAGGAAGTGATGTGAGGAGACCAAAGATGGCAGCTGAGACATGTGCAATGCCAAAAGTAAAGATCTGGAGGATTACCTGAATGGAGCCGATGTCGTGATAGTTTGCTGGTTCTCTTTGCTCAAACTTATTGGTTGTAATACTGACTGAAGTATTTAAGAGACCGATTGGGAGTTTTTGTAATGTATATTTTTTCTGACTTGAGGACGCACTGGATTGCTTTTATATGGTTCTATTGGAGGTTATTGTTGAGCACCATCAGTGGACTGCCTGATGGAATATCTTACCCATGGACATTTGTTCAAGAAGGACATTCTTTCAGTATCTGGACTCTCAGTTAAGATTATATGTTTGTTTTGAATTAGTTTTTTTATTTGTCAAAAATCTTCTGCTTATGTTTGAGATTATAAATATTATATCTTTAAATACAGTTTTCAATTTCAACAAGGTCAGCTTGAGTTTCTGAACTTTATAGTAACGCTTGATCTAGAATATTATTGGACCAAGTTTGTTACACAGTCTATGGTTTCACTACATGATTACCTTTGAAGAAAAATGACCATCCTTCATTGAGATTGTTTTGTGAGTCCATTGAGGTTGAGAGAGTGTCCGTCGGTGAGTGGCGCAGTATACTTCAGTTCCTCAAAATAACAACGCAGCTGAACACACCTCGTCTTTACACCAGCATGCAAATGCATTTGCTATTTAAACAACGTGCCGCAGGACGTGAAAATGAAAACTGCGTCGAGCTGAAACTAGCAAAAAAACTTGCGTGGCGCGGCTTGTGCCGAGTGTATGATGGAGCCCACAATGGGTACAAACTCTCTTGGTCTGAAGTCAATGGCGCAATATATTTTTGTTTGTTTAAAGAGCGCGTTAGTGATATGCGCCTGTAGGCGGTGCACAGCGCTCATACAATCTGCTTATGACACACAGAGGGACGCGCAGCAGCACACAAACATGTCAAAGATTACAAATAAATGGATTACAATATAAAAGATTCTAATTGTGCGCATAAAGATAAAAAATCTGGCTTGTCCTGTAGATGGTCTGCTCGCGCGCTTTAACCTCGGAGAAGAGTCGAGTCTTTTCTTTTTCCCTTGTAAATAGCGAATCCGCCATGCAGCGAGCGCAACTGCCTCTTTACCGGAAGGGTTGGTAAGGGTTCTTAGACTCTGATTGGTTAACTGCCCGAAACACACCCATGACACATGAAGAGAATAGGGACAACCCTTTTAGACCATCAGCCTGGCGCGCCCGTCCTTTAACGAGCAAAAGTGCATTCAGAAACGTCCACCTGCGCCATGCGCTTTAGATCATGCACTTCCATCATTAAAACACAGACCTGTGGCTCTGAAAGCAAAATGTAAAACAGCTGATGAGTTCTTGACCACATCACAACTATCACAGTTATTATATCACTTTTATTGTCCGTACTGGTATATTGTAGTTGTTTAAATGAGTAGAGTGTGCAATCTGTGAATCTTGTGTAATAAGAGATTGAGTTCTATGAAATCATCTTTAGACAGAAATGTTTGTGTAGAAGGAGGTGTGTAACCGTGATCGCCGTAAGGAACTCTTAAAGTCAGCTCATGTCAGGACACAGACACTCTGTGGTGAGCCGTGTTGAGAGACATCAGAACCAGATCATCTGCATGTGTCTCTCTCTGGAGGAAAGAGGATATGATTTGTCCAATCCCACAGCGAGCGCTCCTTTTGTTATTCTGTCATTCAGCAGAAATGATTTTCTACAGACGCGCTGGCATGTTAATTCTGCGTCAGGTCTGCAGGGCGTCCGTCATTCATTCAGAGTGATAACACCTTCACTATAACAACACCCGCCCGCCCCTGCACAACCGTCATGCCTGCACCGCACATTAAGTCATTTTACCTGCGGCGTCGCATTTCATGAGCGCGGGGAAAAGTGATGCGCTGAGACCCTGGACCGAATGAAAGGCATTTCTCACGCTGCACCTGACAGCCACATTGAAATGCATTGAACTCACAGCGTCGCTTCTCTCTCTCTATAGCAAATACAAACCCGATGTAACGCTCAGACGCTCCTCCAGCAGTAAAACCCCAGAACACAAGAGATGAACGCTTGTCCTCCACAGCTTTTGGGGCTCAAGCCACGAAGGTTTTTTCAAAAGCCCCGAATCTATCTCAGGTTTCTAGAATGAATTCATTCAGTGCGCTGGGTGGCAGCATTCAGCTCTAAACTCGGTCCTCCACTCCAGTAACGTTACCCGCAGAAGACAGTCAGATTAAAACAAAGGGAAATGACATGTGTGCAACTTAAAGTGCTCAATCTGTCTTTATTACAGGGGCTTCGTTGTTACTGTGAACGTGTCTATTTATAGTCATGTGATGTGAAACTGTTAGCTGATGCAGAGATTAGCGCTTGACGGCTAATGTTGACACCAGGACAGTCTGCCAGGGGCCGTTGCTCAGTTGTGGGGCCTCCGCCACACCCTGTTGGGATAGTAAGAAAGTGATAACGGAATCATTTTTTTGAGACGTGTTATAAGCCTGTTTCTGGTGATCCTTTATGGGCATCTATAGTAAATTGCTAAAGCAGCGGGTGGTTAACCCGCGGCTAGTGCATCGTGACCATGCAAGAAGTCTGGACCAAATCACAATGAGCGAGGGGATCAAGACCTATCCCCCAGCACGGTCCTCCTATCATCATAAGGACCAGCTCAAACCCAACTCGATTACCCAGACCGGCCCAAGGAAGACCACTGGACCCCACGCAAATCCAGACTCCGTTGCCCAAAGTAGGACTTTGAAACGTGCCTCCTCTTCACTCTCTCTATCACTCTCGGTCTCCTCTCTCAATCTCCTTCTGGCTTCTCTCTCTCACTCTCTCTCTCTCTCTCCTTTCTGTCCTCTCTCACTCTTGTTCTCTCTCACTCTCGGTCTATCTCTCACTCTCTGTTTCTCTCTCTCTAAAGAAGATGCTGAGCGTAGTTAGAGAGCGCAGAGCGCGAGCGGCGGAGCGCGAGCGCGCACGAGCGCGAGCACGCGGGCTAGCGGAGAGAGCGAGCAAGCAGACGGAGGGAGCGCGCAGGCGCGCCAGAAGAGCGACGAGCCGCGTCTACCGCGCGGGAGCGACCGGGGCCGGGGCGCGACCGAGAGGGAAGAGCGCATCGAGGCGGGCGTAGAGCCCGACAGAGAGCGCGCGCGCGAGAGAGAATTAGGCGAGAGAGAGGAGCAGAGAAGAGAGAGACCCGCAGAGAGAAAGAGAGCGACCGAAGCGAGCAGAAAGCAGCGAGCGAGAGGCCGAGAACGATAGAGGAGCGAGAGAGTAGACAAAGAGAGGGATGAGAGAAGAGCGGAGGCAACTGAGAAAGGAGGGCGGAGAGACCAGAGAGAGACGCAGAGAAAGAGAGCGTGAGAGAGAGAGAGTAGAGAGCCGAGAGAGAGAGAGAGAGAGCGAGAGAGGAGGAGAGAGAAGAGGGAGATGTACATCAAGCACTCTATCAATACTATCTAGGGCTATATCAGAACTATATCTATATCACTCCCATTCGCTCAATACTATACTCGGTAGCTTATCACTATTCTCATCTCTAAAATCCCTCTCTCCACTCTCACTCTCTCTATCTCTCTAATAACATTGTACACACAAAACTGGATAAGATTTACCTTAATACACACTAACAGACGAGATGGTTAGGTTTGTTTTCTCTCATGTGTCGTAGTTGTGGCTATGAACAGTCCTAAATGGGTTTGGCTCTCACTTGAGTCTATTTTAAAGAGAAAGAGCGTTCATGTGTAAAGGACTGGTGAGCGCCGGGGAATGACGATTAATTGACAAAACAGTGATACACAACTACGGAACCACTTGATCCTGTCTGTCCGTCCATCTGTGTCTCAGCGCCTCGGCAGATCTCATTAGTGTCTGACACAACCAACACCACCCATATGGAGAGCCACACAGGCAACACATAAACCCCAACACCACACAACATTGAGACAGCGGTCTGACAGCGCTGGAATACTGTTCAGCTCTCTCAGTGGTTTAATTGAAGGAAAGTGTCCAGCTCAGCTGCTCTGGAGATCAGTCAGCGTCTCTCCTCACGTCAGATAAAAAACACTAGTATGGGTTTTCTTTTCAGTTTTAATGAGCCTAGATGTAGGTGCTGTGAGTGATGATTGTGTCCAGCTACTTTTGCACGGGGTAATGCGTGCTTTTTTTTATTCAAATTTTTATGTGGATTTTTATGTGAATTTTATGTGAATAAAAACTACTTGGCACAAGATTCTTATTTTATACGACCTGAACACAACCCCTATGAAAAATACTGTCTTCAACCGGGGGTCCGCCGTGGAACTACAATGGGGGTCTTCCCTAATTATGTTTACTCCCCAGGCAATCTTTTTGTTATAAAATATGTAAAGCATGGCGCAGACATATTACAACCAATGTTTCTCTTTGAGCTGTGCCGGCCGCCAGCGCCTATGGACTATTG